>CP139502.1:252295670-252498232 GCA_021014915.2 Artemisia tridentata subsp. tridentata | reverse complement strand
CAAAGAGTTTTGGCAGAGTTCCACTGTCAAAACATTTGAAGATGGTCATACCGAATTAGTTGCAATAGTTGATGGTAAATGTATCACTCTTACTGAATCATCAATCAGGCGGCATCTCCGATTGGGTGATTCAAATGGTATTAGTTCTATGCCAAACACTGAAATTTTTGAAAATTTAACTAAAATGGGTTACAATATAGAATCAGAAGCTTTAACCTTCCAAAAAGGGGCTTTTGCCCCACAATGGAGGTTTTTAATTCACACCATCCTTCACTGCCTCAGCCCTAAGAAAACCTCATGGGAACAGTTCAATAGCAATATCGCGACCGCTCTCATCTGTTTGGCCACTAACAAAACTTTCAATTTTTCTAAACTTATCTTTCAAGCCATGCTTAAAAATGTTTATATCAAATCAAAATTTTTGATGTATCCCAGGTTCATACAAAGTATTTTGAACAAATCTAAACATCAACTTCTTCATCATAAAAATGTTTATCCCACTCCCAAGCTTTCCCAAAAAGTTTTCAGTAATATGAAGATGTCCTCAAAATGGTATAATGAGGAAGAGGTCCCTTTATTTGATTCCATGTTACAAGTAGACGGTGAAGGATCATCATGCCAAGTTGCGCCCCATCACACACTAGATAGGTCTGTATCCAGAGAGGGCTCTGTTGTTCCTCAACATCAAGACCCTGTGACTCTCCATGTAGCAGATGAGTCTGGCGTTGTCATTAAAAAAAGGGATGCTTCTACTGTCGCGCGTTTAGAAAATGGGCAGGACAAAACTAATGTACATAATAAAGAATCTGTGACAACACCTCCAGTACCAAGTTCATGTGAACCCAGTACTATTGGTGGAATCGCAAGCCGACGCGATATATTTGTTGGCTCGGGAAGTCAGCACATGGTGGATCATGAATCTGTGTCTCATGATGCACCTGTTTATGAAGGTAATACATCAGGAAGTATTGAGGGCAGCCAAACACTTAAGTAATTGATGGAAACATGGACAAATTTGTCTCAGAAGGTTACTGCATTGGAGTCTGATCTCAATTCTAAGGATTCAAAAATGGAGGCGGTGGAAGCTGAACTCACTTCTCACAAAAAGCTTTTCAGCAATGTGTATACAAAGCTGGTGCGTAAAATAAAAAATTTGGAAAAACAGGTCAAGACACTTAAAAGAAAAGGGTCGGCTAACATGGTATCATCTTTTGAATCATCTTCTTCAGCAAGTTCATTGGATGGTGAAGGTGCAGGTAAAGATGTGGGTTCTTCCAAACATGGAGGGAAAATTGCTCAGATTGACCAAAATCCATCTGTTTTTATTGTTCAAGAGCAGTATGAGACTCAGGAGAGGCAAGAACATCAGATGGATTATCATACTGCAGATTTTGATGGAAGTACTGCTGGATTTGGTGATGGTGATGATGAGACAGAACATGATGTTGGCGTTGTTGAGGGTGCTGCTATCCTGCATAGTTTAATGGATGCTGGGTATAAAGGTTCTGCCAGTGCATTTTATACAAGGACACCACGAAAATCAAATGTATACAAGGGAAAAGGAATAATGGCTGAGCAAGAACCATCAAGGAAATTGTCAACGAAGGAAAGAGCACCAATAGAATTGGATGATTATTTGGTTCAGAATGGGAATCAAATAAATATTGATGAAGAAAGTATTAGTCGTCGAAATGGTGTTGACAGTACAAAGTTAAAAGTGCAAGATGTTTGTATGGAAAGTAGTGTTGTTGATGCTTTTGAAATTAAAAGGGTAGAAAAAGGAAAGGCATCCATGACAGTAGATGAACCTGAGCAGGAACCTGAGAAAAAAATGAAGTTAACCCAAAAACACATGTTCAAATTGACTTGGATGAACAATTAGCAATGAAAGCAAGTGGAAATGAAGTTGCAAGTTCTACGGGAAATCCAAAATTGCAAGTGAAGAGAGTATCTTCAGATACTATTGTGACAGAAAAAAATAAAATACAACAACTAATTGATTCTGATATGGTTGTGAGGAAGAAGAGTATAGAACTTTTAGCGGATGAACGCATAGCTGATGGGAAAAAGTCAGACATGCTTGAAGATTTTATTAACTTAAAGAGTTATGCAGAATCTTATAGTCAGATAACACAGACTATTGGTAAGAATAAAGGTCAAAAGAGAAATAAAAACCCAACAAAGGAACAAGTCATCAGAGAGATGAAGACGTATGTTATGAATGAAGCTGGGTTGATGGCAGTTCAGTTGAAGGGAAAATCAGATTTAGAAATTCAATCTCTGTATTACAATGCATACAAAACTGTTCGACACGAAAATTCCTATGGACCAACATGAAAGATCACCAAAAAGGCTCAAGGCTGCTAAGAAAGCACAACATGTGAATGTGGACACATCTACGGAGAGAGTAAAAGTATCGCAAGAGAAGATGACCAAAATGTTAGCTAAGGTGCCAGAAATTCTACATGTTGAACCACTCCAATCTAGACATCCAATAATTGACTGGGATATTTACATGGACAGATTTGGGTCAGCTTGGAAGGTTACTAGATTTGGTGGAGAGACAGCAGTGTACAAGAATTTTGACAATTTGCTGAGAGCCTTTGATAGAGAAGATCTGGATGCTTTATGGAGGTTAGTTCAAAATAAGCTTAAAACAAAAAAGAAGTGTGATGCGAAAGAGCAAGAACTTTAGGTTGAATTAAAGAGATTATACGAACCAGATCCTTCGGATGATCGTTGGTATTTTCCTTTCTTTGAGCTATCAACTGTATGGGAGTTCTATGGTACGTGCAATGTTCATCGTCTGTCGGCGCAAGACGGAATCGATATATTCATGTTAGCTGAACTAGAATATCCATTAAGTTATGAAGTACTTGCAATGATGATTTCTTTACAGCTCAAGTATGAAGAAAATTCTGAAGTAGTCCAAAATCTAATACACAGGATATATGATCAGTTTGAAAGGAAGAGACACGATTCCTGAAGAAGAAAAGAAGTGAATTGTTTGGAAATATCCCATGAACATCAAAACTTGAGTTTAATTCCAGCCATGTGGGTAATGGGTGTGATTAATTACACCAATTTGGAACAGTTTGTAGAAAAATACCATTTTCCGCTACCAAACCCCTTCATTGTGCATTATGTAACATGTAACAACTCCTTTTGGCTATATGTATTTATTGTGTATGAAACGATATCTAATTTTGTTGTTGTGTTAGGGGCTTTTGTTATTTTTCAATTGGTGAGCACATATTATATGATGGATCTAATTAAAAGATGGTAGCTATTTCGTTTTTGTTTGTATAACATTTCATTATGTATAATCTTTTTGTATATACTTATTTAATTTTAAGTTTATAAATCGTTAATTTTATCATGTTTTCTCTGGTGCTTTAAAGAAATTGAACATCGACCTTGAATATGAAGGCGAATTTTTTTGATTTGTAATGGTGAAACTATACGTTTTACCAACAACAACCAAACATTTATTGATAGGTTTCATGTTTACACCCATTACAAACTTCCCTGTCATCTAAACACACACTTAGCTAGACCCACAACTTTCAGTACCACTGTTTTCATTTATTTCCTTCACTTCCTTTAGAAATTTAAACACAGCTTCAAGATTCTTAATCCTTGATTCCAAATCAGAAGCCTTTGACAACCCGATGTCGGCAGCCTCTTCCATGTCCTTCTTAACACCCAAACGATCTTCAGAAGCCTTTGACAACCCGATGTCGGCAGCCTCTTCCATGTCCTTCTTAACACCCAAACGATCTTCATTGCAGCGATCCTCTTTCCTCAACCCACTATACAAAGCCTTCCCCTTATCATTTTGTGACATAGCTAGCGAATTTGGGATTTTGGTTGAATGTGTGTTGCTGTTTATTTAGGGTGAATTGAAGTAAAATGGAAACAATATTACGGTACAGCTTTTGGGTTAGCTTTAAATAGATTATAATAGTTATGAATGTGGTTGGACTATTATACCCCTAAGAATATAACACACGACTTTTCGTTGACCCCAACATTATAAAGGACGAGGCTATTACACTATAGGAAATATTAGCATGAAAACCCGTTTAAAATGTTATAGAAAACATTACCATTGTAAAGAATGATTAAAGCGGGTAGACACGCCAACCCGTTTAAAATGTTATAGAAAATACTAAAAAGAGTAAACAAACATTTGTAGTTAGATACTCTATATACACAGATACGTTTGAATTCATATATATTATATTTTTAATATTATGTTATTTCTAAAGTTATTTAATTTTATTTCCATAGCGTGTTTGCACAAAAGGATAATGTTATTCGGAAATTAGAAGGGGACACAATAGAATTGTACTGCTGAGTTGTCGCCATGCTTCTGATATTTTTTGTATTTTAATTTTGTACTGCTACGCAGCCGTTTTGGTACTGATTTTATAACCAATTCATAAAGGTTATATTATAACGTAGTCCATTGTTTTTACACATAATCAACTCTAACAACATTTTTAAATGTTTAGACACGAACTATAGTGGTTTTTAATTTAAAATTTCATAAAAGATAAAAATATAATTCAAGCAAAAATCATTCTATATTTTGTACTGCTACGCAGCCGTTTTGGTACTGATTTTATAACCAATTCATAAAGGTTATATTATAACGTAGTCCATTGTTTTTACACATAATCAACTCTAACAACATTTTTAAATGTTTAGACACGAACTATAGTGGTTTTTAATTTAAAATTTCATAACAGATAAAAATATAATTCAAGCAAAAATCATTCTATATATTTACAATATTGGAAGATATCAAATTTTTAAATATTTCATCCAATATTAATGATAATGGTAAAAGTTTATTAATTTAAATAAACAAAATACTTATCATAATTACAAAAGAAGTTAAAGGATAATCATTATATTCCCAACTTGACTCTACACGTATACACTTTCCAATGCAAACTACGGCTAAACTGTTCATATGTCATATCGGTTATAATTTTTTGTATAAACACCATTTGATGATCATATTTGTCATTTTATTTAAACCAAAAAAAAAAAAAAAAAAAAAAAAAAAAAAAAAAAAAAAAAAAAAAAAAAAAAAAAAATCTTAAACTGAAGGTACTGTTGACCAAAAAAATGTCATTAACTATAAGAATATAATGATTAAAATGTTAGCATGAAAACCCGTTTAAAATGTTATAAAAAATACTAAAAAGAGTAAACAAACATTTGTAGTTAGATACTCTATATACACAGATACGTTTGAATTCATATATATTATATTTTTAATATTATGTTATTTCTAAAGTTATTTAATTTTATTTCCATAACGTGTTTGCACAAAAGGATAATGTTATTCGGAAATTAGAAGGGGACACAATAGAATTGTACTGCTGAGTTGTCGCCATGCTTCTGATATTTTTTGTATTTTAATTTTGTACTGCTACACAGCCGTTTTGGTACTGATTTTATAACCAATTCATAAAGGTTATATTATAACGTAGTCCATTGTTTTTACACATAATCAACTCTAACAACATTTTTAAATGTTTAGACACGAACTATAATGGATTTTAATTTAAATTTCATAACAGATAAAAATATAATTCAAGCAAAAATCATTCTATATATTTACAATATTGGAAGATATCAAATTTTTAAATATTTCATCCAATATTAATGATAATGGTAAAAGTTTATTAATTTAAATAAACAAAATACTTATCATAATTACAAAAGAAGTTAAAGGATAATCATTATATTCCCAACTTGACTCTACACGTATACACTTTCCAATGCAAACTATGGCTAAACTGTTCATATGTCATATCGGTTATAATTTTTTGTATAAACACCATTTGATGATCATATTTGTCATTTTATTTAAACCAAAAAAAAAAAAAAAAAAAAAAAATCTTAAACTGAAGGTACTGTTGACCAAAAAAATGTCATTAACTAACAAAAGAACCCTAGAAATTGCAGATATTGAAGACCACAAACAAGACCAACCAAAGTATGTTAAAATTTTTATACTATGTGTTACCCTATATATTTAGTAACTGAATGTCTTTGATTTTTTTTGTAGCAAGCAGCCCAAACGGGAAGGACATGAGGTGCTATCCAGTGAAAACCAATCACTTGCAGAAATATTTGAATCAGAAGAATCATCTGAAGGTACTTTGTTAACATGATGAAATTAATGTTAAAAACGATATGGTATATAACTATTGTGTTTGACTTATATTTATTCATTTATTAGAAGTTGAGGATTCTGAAAATGATGACGAAACACAGAGCGTAAGTTCTGTTTATGATTGGTTGATTTCTGAACAATTAGCCAAGAGAATGACAAAATGGCAACGTAAAGAGGAACGAGATGAGCAGGTGAAAAAAGAAAGACAAAATGCTAAGAAAATTTTAGAAGAAGGTGATGGTTTTGAGAATGCAGAAGGCATAAATGAAGAAGTTGATGTCGATCGAGACGAAGACGACATTGACCCTGAAGACTTTGAAACTTTCACTTATGATGACTTGCATTTGGCATACTCTTTTGCTTCAACACCCTAAATTAAGTTAGTAGTTGGATTTTGTTTATATTGGCATGCCACATGTTAGGCACTTTTGAAACTTTTGAATGTTAAGAAACTTTCATGTTATGCTACATATGCTAAGAACCTTTTGAATAGATGTTATGTATAATAGTACTGGTGAATTTTATAAATACTTTATGTGTGTTAGATGAATTTTTGTTTCGGGATTGATGTTTAAGAATATGATGTAAACACATAAGGCGTTAATAATATTGACCCGACAATTGATTCCGCTAAAGAATGTGGACTAACTCATGTGTCTAATGAGTAGCTTATTATCCCACATCAGTTAGTCAAAATAATTGGTTATACTTTATAAGACACATGATCCATTAGTTGCGTGTGTAGGATTAAGTATCATGTTGTATACACCATGTTTGAAACCCGATGTATGTATATACATGTACTCGGGTTTATAAACATTGTGTTATGCAACATTATATGAATTTATATTTTTTCGTATGAAGGGGTAAAAAAAATAAAAAGGAAAAAAAATATATATATATTAACCACAAAGTCGGTTTGAGACAATAAAACATGCATCCCGACTCTCCATATATTCCATCCCCTCATAATTATTCGACTAAATATCCTTCTTCATTAAGCTTATATCAAATCTTGGAAAATCAACAACTCTTTAAAAAATCTTCGGGTAAGCATAATATTTAATTTTTAATAATTTGTAAATCTGATTAAGGTTTATAATCGTAACTTACAATTCAATCGTTGTGGTGGCGATTATATGATAATAAACCCTCACAATGTTTTACCCGCTACTCATACTTTGTGTTTTTTAATATTATTATCACAGTCAATACATGTTTTATGTTGCAAAGCCGTACCATGTAACATATTGGTTATGATTCATACGTGCACTAAATCTATATGTGTTTAGGGATTTATATTTGAGGTACGTTAACACCAAATTTTACCTCCGTCATAATTGACACATTTTTCTTTTAGATGTGAATTAAACCTATATTAAACCTATATACATAATTGATGTTGTTAGTATTGATATTAACAGTACCACCGATAGGTACTGTTAGTGAATTTTTAAAAATACGTGATTCACATCAGTTAACATATATGGTTTTTAGTTTTTCTTATAATTCAAATACATATCAAACTATCCTATACATCTATTGTCACACTGCTTAACAACGCAATCACAATATTATTGCAGACCCGATAATGCATCACATTTGCAGATGGTACCATCACAATGCTCATGTAAATGAACAAATCAAATAATGTTAAGTATATGTTTTGGGAAAAATGAAAGTAAACAGCTTAACATTTGTTTTTTTATTTTTTAAAAGTACGATACTTGCATCTTAACTTTATGAACCTTAGTATTTTGATTTTTTGGCAGTAGGATACTTGCATCTTACAATTTATCGAAAATTAAGCATACTTGATTGTTATTATTTATCACCATTACAGACAACCAGTTTTCAAAATCAATTCCATCCTAACCTGATAAATATTTTAGTTTAGCGATTCAACATACATCAAACACAGCCACCAACGGAACAGGACCGTTAAACAACTGACCTTCAAAAGCCGGATCGACTGTTGTTCCAACCATCTGGAATCTGATCATTTTGTTCATTGGAAACTGGAAATCTTCGGCCAAGGTACTCCAATTTGTCCTAAAATTCATGTGATCGTTTCTCCATGGCCTATCAGCATGACGTTCAAGTTTCATGGTTACACGGCGTTCACTTTCCATCCTCCTTAGAAGCGCATGACCAAATTGTTGCAGATTGTTGTCAGAAACAAAATTGCTTGGTATGGTCTGAAAGCAATTACAACAACTTGATAACTTCAACTCTTTTACTATTAAATATTTATTAAAAATTACGAAAATACATAATGTATATAAAGAGACAACCCTTACCATTCTTTCGGAATCGATCACAAACGGGAAAAGCCTTCGGTAGAAAGTATTCTCTTCAGACAAATGCACTGCATGTTGGAACCAATTACAGCCGTGGACCAACCTTGCATCTAACGAATATCATCCACAAAGTAAACATTACATATTTGCAAACAAATACAACTGATTCACCTCAAATTAACATGCAACATTGAATATATTTTTTAAAAGAACGTATTACTACCTGACTCATTTGCATCATGCCCTTGAACAAATGCAAGACGTGTGGGGTAATGATGTTCATGTATAAGCTAAAACCATCATTATCAAACCTCATCAACGCCAACCGCATACCAGTCTTTTTGGTCAATACAACTCGCTCACCAACCATTAGATTTGCTCGCTGAACAACCATATTCCAGTGAACATTAAACTGGAAACCCACACTATCCAAAGTCCCAGGAATAACACTCTGCTTTGCACCCACGTTTATCTCAGAACCGGAAAATTCAATCAAAAAATCATCACGTTCAATGCCTTGAAGGAACTCGACAGGAAACCACTAATAAAACAAAATTTAAAAATATTGAAACAAGGTTTATAAATTCCATGAATTTTACATATATACAATTATATCATAACTTTACCGGTGATGAACTTTGATCGGCCCCAACTTCAGCAATGCACCTAACCAGTCTGTTTCATGTGTGAATTATCCCATAACCACCGATTTCCAATCCATCTGCATCATATGCTGTAACAAAAAAGGTGTCTGCAGCCTCCTTTATGAAATGCAAAGTCCTAATATTCAAATAGCCGCTCAGCTCTATAAAATTATCCCACCCTGCACCAGATATGCTCCATTCTTCGGTACCTCTTCTCCGACAAATAAAAACTTTCCTTTTAACCCGATTATTATTAATCAGGTACACATAGTCATTATTGTTGTAGTAGTTATTATGATAGTAATCAGGCAGT
Source organism: Artemisia tridentata subsp. tridentata (assembly GCA_021014915.2). Taxonomy (NCBI): domain Eukaryota; kingdom Viridiplantae; phylum Streptophyta; class Magnoliopsida; order Asterales; family Asteraceae; genus Artemisia; species Artemisia tridentata. The sequence goes on along the minus strand of CP139502.1, from coordinate 252,488,779 downwards.
ACCTATGGTTTTACAAAAACCAAAACAAACACATTCATCAGGCAATACCTACGGTTTTACAAAAACAAAATAACACATATAAGAAGATTATTATGGGAATATAATTCCATAAATACCTACCAATGTTCCCATATTTTCCACATGATTATAATCCGTGATGAATTGTGTGGTCATTGTTCTGCGACCATTAAAAAAACACAAAACATTTAGCAAAGAATAAAACTCGGACAAATCTTTCAAATACACACTCAGATACAGTTGTAATAACAAACACCAGTACAACATGTTTAAAATAACGACCAAACAAAACATCTGCATCTCGCAAACATCACTTAAAGTCAAACTGTTTGTACATGCCCTAACAACAGCCACAATGAATACAAATAAACTACCCCAACTAATCAACAAACAATCACAGACCAAACAAAAAAAAAATCATTTTCATTTAAAGTCAAACTGTTTGTACATGCCCACATATATGTTTCCAAACATCAAGAGAGAAACACACCACGGATGATTAAATATAGACAATGTTTAACAACTATAAACATTCAGTTTGAACTACTTTCCCAAAAGCTACGACCCATAAACATTGACATACTCTAAAACAAACTTAAACTAAGATTTACATAACCCAAGTGACTTTCCCACAAAATATACCAAACCGAAATTCAAACCAAAAGACCATATCTTCGATGCTACAGACATATACTACATCAAATTTCCATTAACACCAGCTTCTCCAAGAAAGAGAATAAATCACGGAGTCGGGCATGTCTTTTTGCGACACCTAAGAGCAACCCAGCAACTTCAGCCAAATCTTGCGTCTGCATCTTCATCATGTCATTGATGGAATGCAAAGATGAGTCTGAGCCACAAAGGAGCTGAAGTTCATTTATCATTTGATCCCTATCATCAACTCGCGCACTAATCTGTGAAGCCTTAGACATCAAATCTTCCTCATCCTTAAAAGTAACATCAATTTCACGCCTATAATGGACAATCATCATGTCCTTAACAAGTCTTGAATTAGCAGTTTTTGCTAACTGATCCAGAATAACCAGACGAGTTTCCATTCCTAAGCTTAACACCTGTGTTACTATGACCTGAAAGCCCTAACAAATAAACCTTTATTATCTTCTTACCATTCTAAACTATTTTTTCCTAACTGATCAATAAGAAACAGTATAACAAACAGGTTTCATCAACATCTACCCAAATGATTACTCAAGTTAATTACGGAGTATAAGTTGATAAATATCTACCCAAATGATTACTCAAGTTAATTCTAAACTATTTACCAGCTGTATCTTCTGACATTAAGTTGATAAACAATAATACATAAAATGAACAGGATATTAACAATCATACGATTCAGGGTTTCGTCTTTTCAATAAGAAAAACGGTTACCAGAGGTTAAGAAAACATGAACATAAATATTAGATCAAGATTCAATAGCTAACCTTTTGTTGATCCGGCCACAGATATTTTGATCGGTAAACACTTGGTGTTTTCGAGAATGTAATGATTCGGTGTGAAGAAACGCTATGAGTAAGATGAAAAGACAATGTAGCAAGTCTATGGGAATAGCCTATTAATGAGTAGTATGCTACACAACTTGCATGTTCTTCAAATATGTTTCTCTTAATAATTCACAAACGAAAGGTCATGCAAAAAAAAAATAAAGAAATAAAAAATCAACAGGATTATTTACATCAAAATATATTTGGTCTATTAAATTTAACAATAATTGTTAATCACTTGAAAGTGAAAAGACCATGTTTAGGCTAACTTAACCTTTGAATAGTAATCAATGCCTTGAAATTTATCTATTATAAAGTAGGGAGCTGTTATAAGAACCCTCCCTACGCATGGGTCCCACCTATTTCCAACCCATAAAGTATATACATATCAATATATATTAAACCGTGTTAAGATGTTTTCAGGTTATAAAAATGTTGTTTACTATGTTAACATATAAGTGGCTATTGTGCTTTCGTACAATATTGCTAACATAATTTAAAACTGATCAAAACCATCTAATATATAATATATATTTTTCTTTCGCAATTGAAAAGACCATGTAAATCCTAACCTAACCTTCTTTTGAATAATAATGATTAGCTTCAAATCTATTCATTATAAAATATTATACCTATAAATATACAACAATTCATGTTTAGAAATATACAACAAATCATGTTTAGAGATTATTAACATGTAAAATGCATTTTCGTACAAAATTATTAAGATGTACAATATAGTTGTCCATATTCTATTGTGCTTCTATATAAGTAGTTATATTTTATTGTCTTCTATGTAACGAAATAAAAGCTTAATTTAAAATTGATCAAAACTATCCATATTCTATTGTGTTTATATATAAGTATTTATACTTTATTGTGTTCCATGTAACGAACTTAAAGCATAATTTAAAATTGATCAAAACAAATCAATCTAAAATTAAAAGTCATGCCCGCCCATTGGGCGGGCTTTGAAGTCTAGTATATATACATACATATATATATATATATATATATATATATATATATATATATATATATACATATATATATATATATTAGATTAATTACTTATGTATTTAATTAATTATGATTATAATTAATTAAATAGGTTTTTGAGAAATTAATAAAATAATTAAGTTAGTAAAGGATTATTATATTATAAATATTAATTATTAGTTATAATATAAGTTTAATTATAAAACACTGTTAAGCAAACTTTTGCAAAGTTACTTAAGTTAACTATTTGCTCTAAAAATACTCTAAGTGTTGAATTTTTAGAAAATTTGGGCATGACCCATTCGTTTATACAACGTTTCCATTTTCCTTCAAATGTTGCAATTTTCCCAAATAACTCAACTAGTAAAGTATATGTGCAAAATACGTTAGTTATATATTCTGGTCGTCGCGAGTAATTTTTATCGTTATATTATTCGTTATTGTTACGCTTAAGTTTTAGCAATATATTTCGACACCAAGTCAATAATTAGTCAAAACATCAACAAAAGTCAATTTCAATAGTAATTTGGTTAAAATGTCAATTTTTACCTTTTCGGAGACTAAACGTCTCAAAACAAGTCCAAAAATAGTTTTCGTTATATTTATCGTTTCGTTAAGTATTAATAACCATAGCGAGTCGGAAAATATTCCAAAAATCATTCTCGTCATTTTAGTTGTTAATTGGGCCAAAAATCATGAAATAAGCCCAATAACCATTTTTAGCCCAAAACACATTTTTAGTTAAAACGTATATATCGACGCGTTTCTAAAAATCATTTTACTCGCTCATTAGGTCCGTTTGGTCAAAATTCAAAACAACAAAATGTCATCATGGGCTCGGCCCAACAGCCTCCTCGTGGGCTTTATGGTCCAAAAATTTATTTAGTCCATTTCCTTATAATTTAGTAAAAACTTTAAACTTATCAAATAAGCTCTAATAAATAAGCTACTTAGTCAAATATTCAACAATGACCAAAATATATGTCATTCGACCCATATTAGACTTGACAACGTATTTTCTCATTTTTACTAGTTATTTTCCATAACTTATGGCTTATTTAACAATCTATTCCAAATAAGCTCTCAATTATATTTTTCCACCATTTCACCATTTGAGCCAAAATTTTATTTTTTTCAAAACCCCAATAATCTTTTATTTTATAGTTGGCCGATCCATATATATGTCCTCAAAAGTCTATATATTGCTTAATTTCGCGTAAAAATCGTAACAAATGTTTGTATCATCAAACTAACACTATATGTAACAAGATTTACCACATAAGCAAGAAATTTATAAACTATTTCATCTATCAAAAATAAGTCGAGCACTATATAAGAACATACAATCCCTAGCTTTTTACAAATCAACAAAATATATACTTTTAACACTTTTAATCATCATTAGATATCAAATGAACAAGAGATTAACAAGATTTGAAAATTTTGATGAACCCATACAATGTTTTGAAGATTAACATGGCTATGAAGGATCAAGAACACCTAATGCTTCACCAAATTTACCCAAACCAAGTTCCAAATAACCCAAAAAGCTTGAATATAACCTCCAAATTTATTGAACTTCAAAGAAAATTTATGGTTTGTGAAGAAGAGTGTGTGTCGTGTAGGAAGATGATCAAAAATGATCTTGGAAACTTTGTTAAGGCTTATTGGATAAGTAGTGATAAGTGAGTAGCTTTTATGGTAAATATGGATTATTTATAATGAATATATTACTTAGTGGAGGAAGTTTTGGAGTGTAGTGGTGTAGTAACACCTTGTGGCCGGTTGGGGTTATATTAGGGGAGGGTAAAATTAATTTTTACTCCGCGTTGGTGTATCGTGTGTCGGTTTGTGCTTAAACGTGACTGTAAAGTCCCGGTTTGACCTTTTTGGACACGTATACGTAAAAAAAAGTTTTTATCCACGTTTTTTTCAGAAATGTAATAAAATATTATTACTGGCTCAAAAATATATTTATTTGAATGTTAGCATGTGTACTGTGCTGTCGGTACGCACGTGCGGTTACTTTTCAGAAAAATATGAGAAAGCTCTCAATTAATTACGAGACTTGTCAGTAACTATCAGAAATAGGATAATTTAGGTTTACTGAGAAAAATATACTTTTTTTCTGTAGTGATGTAAGCTACATTATGCGAGAAAGCTCCCAAAAATGCTCAAAAATACTCAGAAACATGCAAATACGCATAGAAATGCTCAGCTTAAGAATAATTAATACTCATATAATATTAATTAACAACGTGAAAATTACCATTTGTCACAGTCTCCCCATCTAATCGGAAAATCCGTCCCGGATTTCAATTTACGTTACTCGTTGGGTTCGAAAAGAGATGAGGATATTTTCGCTTGATTTCATCCTCTCGCACCCATGTATACTCGGGGCCTCTACGAGAGTTCCATCGGACTTTCACAATTGGGATACGACTCTGCTTTAGCCGTTTCACTTCCCGGTCCATGATTTCAATCGGCTCCTCGATAAAATTTAATCTCTCATCAAGCTGAATCTCATCCAAAGGAATGACGGCGCTTTCATCAGACAAGCACTTTTTCAAATTGCTGACGTGAAAAACGTCATGCACAGCACTGAGCTCAGATGGTAGTTCGAGTCGGTAGGCTACCGGCCCGATCCTTGCGAGAATTTCGAAAGGTCCAATATAGCGGGGGTTCAACTTACCACGCTTGCCGAATCTTATCACGCCTTTCCATGGCGAGACCTTTAACATCACTTTGTCTCCCACTTGAAAATCAAGGGTTTTCCGTCTCTTATAGGCATAACTCTTTTAACGGTCACGAGCTGTTACACCCGTACCCCGACAAGGTACCATTAATATAAGTATTATGTGATATAAATGTGTTAGGGATATTTTATAACTTAAGGTGTGGTTAAATAAGAAGTATGAAACTAAAAGGGCTATTATTGCCAAGAGGCCAAAGATGCAACTAGCTCCCTATTAAATAACTAGTTAGGAAAAATCTGGAAATCTTGAGCTTATTCTAGGTGTGTCGACATTTAGCAAGAAAAAGGAGGGAACACTTGAAGTTATCATTCTAGCCATTTTAGTCATCAAGAAGTTTTAAGGAAACTTTAATTGTGTCCTTTACAACAAGTAAGTAACTTTCCCCAATTGTAAAAAATTAGGGTTCATATGGTGGGTTTTGATGATTATGGTAAAAAGTGGTGAAATGATGATCTCCTTAGTTAGATAGTTGCTAATTGTAGTTAATCTTGTGATAGGGAGTAATTATAGAAGCCCATTCAAAGTCAAGTAGGAGGCTAGTAGGAGTTGAGGTAAGTATATGAGTATAATCTTTGTAATTGTTATGTTATTAATGTTATGATTATGTTAATGTGATGTTTTATGGAGCTTGTAATGATATGTTAGCTTGGATCCAATGCTATACATGAAAATGTTATATATAAATGTTACTTGCTTTAGCAAGGTAAGTAATCACCCCATTTAATGCTCCTAGTAAATGTTATGATTAGTGGAAATCACTAATCTTGAGTAAATGTGATTTTGATTATATCTTGTATACTTACTAAGCGTTTTCGCTTACGTTTGAAGCTAATGTCATCTTTGTAGGTTCTAGCGGTGGGAGTAAAGGTAAGGATTTGGCGTAGTGGTAGCTTGGGAGTAAGTAGGAAGGTCTATAGGAGCTAGCTTAGAAGATCGGATCTCTTTTGGACCAAGCGTATTGAAGTTGGAAGCCCCAAGTGTTCTTTTGGTGTCGTGGGTACACTTCTTTTATATGGTCATTTTGTTAGTTTTCCGGTCTTGTCATGATGTCTAAATTATGGGTCAATTAAGTGTGTAAGTCATAAAGTTTCTATTGTGCATATTGCTAGTTTAAGTACTCATTAAGGGGCGTTTGGTACGAACATGATTCTACCCATTTTGGAAAGTTAACGGGTCATGTATGCATGGAACGCCTTTGATATGCTAATATAATGGTTATGGTCAAGTTATTTGTGAATTGGTAGTGGTATAAAGGGTTTTGTAGTGTAATGGGTTATTGTGGTTAATTATGCATAACCCGTTGAAATTGGAGGTACTATACCGGGTGATCGAACGGGTAATGTTTTTGGATGAAATTAAACTTACGGACATATTAAAGGTTTCTGGGAAGTTTCGTTAAGTTTCGAGTCCGGGAGGTTGGGTTTCCAGCCGGGGCTGTTGACATTGCATTTTTGAGACAGTAGGGTCTGTCCAGAATTCTGTGGTGCAGGGTAGATGCGGCGCATCTACTCTGAGATACGGCGTATTAAGTGATGCGGCGCATCTCCTGTAGAGAAGCGGCGCAGCGTAACCATTTTCTTGTAATTTCAGTCTCAGTGGGTTGATGCGGCGTATCTAATTCAATAGATGCGGCGTATCTGAATCTAGGACAATACGGCGTATCACTTATTATTGTTACGGCGCATTGTCTCTCAGACAGTGATGCGGCGTATCCCTAAAAATGGATGCGGCGTATCTTGGTCTCAGAAGGCTTGTCTGTTTGTCTTATAAAGGTTGTGTGAAAGGTTTTGAAGGGTCTTTGGGTAAGTGTTCTTGCAAGTGTGTTTAAAATGTTAAAAGTCATATATGTCATGCTCATTTCATGAAAAATATTCATGAGTTCAAGGTAGTCATTCGTTTCCGCGTTCAAAGTTCAAAATTTTTGGTCAAACCGGGCAAGGGGCGTTACAACTTGGTATCAGAGCTTCGGTCTAAGAGATTTAGGATTTCTTTTTAGGATTTCCTAGACTTAGGCCTTGGATAGATGCGGTTAGAGCTAGTGTTTGTTATTTATGTATTGTTTGGATGGTTTTGAGGACCCATATGTTCAATATTTCCACGACTACGCCTGGCCAACGTAGTAATGAAAATACGGGACATATGTGAAATTGAAATCATTTAGATTATACATGAGTGACAAGCTAGGGTGCTAGAAAAAAAAAAAAAAAAAAAAAAAAAAAAAAAAAAAAAAAAAATGTCATTCATGCATTGGTTAAGTATTTATAATTGTGTTTAATGTTGTGAATTGCTAAATTTCAGTAAGAAGAAATGGAAACCCCTCACCCGAAGGAAGTCGCGAAATCTACGGCTTCCAAGCATGCCGAAACTTCGGCAAGTGATCCGGGTAATGCTAGTAAGGATAATGAAAGTTCTTCCTCAAACTCCGAAGGCCCTGATTTTAGAGGCTTCACGGGAGATGAAATGAAAGCTCTAGACATAATATTAGCAAAAAGGGTGGGTAAGGCTATTAAGCGAGCAATGCCTTACTATGTTCAACAAACGACGCAAAATCTTAAGGAATTAATGAAGGAAGAGTTTGATGGATTTAAGAAAGAATGTGGTCCGACAAAAGAACCTAAGAATGATAGAGCTACTTACCGGGATTTCACGGCTTGTGACGTGCCACAATTTACCGGTGTTCTTGATCCCATTATTAGTAATAGGTGGATTACGGCGGTGGAAGGCGCTTTTCGTACAAGTGGTTGTGAAGAAAGGAAGAAGGTTATTTACGCTACTAACTTTCTTCGTGATAGTGCTAAGACTTGGTGGGAAGGAAAGATATGTGAGAAAGGTGAACCGTGGGTAGAAACTTGTACATGGAGAGAATTCAAGGAGTTATTTAGTGCCGAGTATGCTCCGGCTGAAGAGGTGGACAAAATTCGAGAGAAATTCCAATCTCTCACTCAAACTAGCGAGACGGTAAATGAGTTGTGGAGGATGTTTAATGACATGATTCCTTATTGTCCCGAATATCTTGGGAATGACAAGCTTAAGGTGGACAAGTTTCAAAGGATGCTCAAGGATGACATTCGTGAAGTGATTTCACCATTCAAATGTACCACGTTGGAGGACCTTTTGAGTAGGGCTAGGGTGAGGGAAGCGGATTTACTTAGGAGAAAAGAGAAGGAGGCGAAAGAACCAAAAAGGAAGCTAGAGTTTGCGGATAAGGATGGAAAGAAAGCTAAATTTGACCATGGCAAGAAGAGTACGGGAGGCAAAACTAAGGTAGCATGTTCTAAGTGTGGCAAGTTTCATCTTGGGGAGTGTAGGCGTAATACGCCGGGTTGTTACAAATGTGGAGCCTTAGATCATCAAAGCAAAGATTGTACTAAGCCGATGATAGTATGCTATGGGTGTAATGGGATAGGGCATAGGTTGAGGGATTGCCCAAAAACAAAGGCGATTGAAGCAAAGCCTTTGAGAACCGTCAAGCAAGAGAAAGTGGAGATTCCAAAACCGACCGCTCGAGTCTATCAAATGGGTGTCGAAGAAGCCAAATCGGGGACCGATGTCATCACAGGTATTCATCTTGTAAATTCCATACCCGCTCGGGTTTTGTATGATTCGGGTGCTAGTGTTTCTTTTGTGTCATATGATTTTAGCAAGCAAATAACTTCCCCATTAGCCACACTTTCTATACCCCTAGAAGTTGAAATAGCCGATAGTAGAATCGTTGTTGTGTCTAATGTATATCGAGATGTGGAGATAGAGATCGATGAAAGTGTCTTTAAGATCGACTTAATTCCCATTATGCTCGGGGAATTTGACATCATTATCGGTATGGATTGGCTTGATAAATATAACGCGGCTATTCTTTGTAGTCAAAAGATTATTAGAGTTGTGAATCCTAGCGGTCGTGAAATGATTATTTATGGGGATAAAAGAAAAGGTGAACTAAAGTTGTGTACCGTGATGAAGGCTAGGAGATATTTATCACGTGGGTGTTATGCCTTTATGGCTCACGTGATAGATACAAGCTTTGAGAAGAAAAGTATCGATGATGTTCCGGTTGTGAATGAATTTTGTGATGTTTTTCCGGAAGACTTGCCGGGTATTCCACCCGAAAGACAAGTCGAATTTCGTATTGATATTGTTCCGGGTGCTACTCCTATTGCTAAAACTCCCTATCGTCTAGCTCCGTCCGAAATGAAAGAATTGATGAGTCAACTTCAAGAATTGCTTGACAAGGGTTTCATTCGTCCTAGTAGTTCGCCATGGGGAGCACCAATCTTGTTCGTTAAAAAGAAGGATGGTAGTATGCGGATGTGCATTGACTACCGGGAGTTAAATAAAGTCACGGTGAAAAATGTGTATCCGTTACCAAGAATCGATGACCTCTTTGATCAACTTCAAGGTGCGCGGTGGTTTTCCAAGATTGATCTCCGTTCGGGTTATCATCAATTGAAAGTTCGGGAAGAAGACATTCCTAAGACGGCCTTTAGAACCCGATATGGACACTATGAGTTTACGGTTATGCCATTTGGTCTTACAAACGCACCTGCGGTTTTCATGGATCTCATGAACCGTGTATGTAGACCGATGTTGGATAAATCCGTTATAGTGTTCATTGATGATATTCTTATCTATTCTAAGAGCAAAGAAGAGCATGAACTTCATCTTCGAGAAATCCTTGAAACTTTGAGAAGGGAAAGATTGTATGCTAAATTCTCGAAATGTGAATTTTGGTTGCAAGAAGTTCAGTTCCTTGGTCACGTTATTAATGCCGATGGTATCAAAGTCGATCCTTCAAAGGTAGAAGCTGTGATGAAATGGCATGCGCCAAGGAATGTTGGTGAAATTCGAAGTTTTCTTGGTCTTGCGGGTTATTATAGGAGGTTTATTCAAGACTTCTCCAAAATCTCATCGTCCTTGACGAAACTTACTAAGAAGAATGCTACCTTCGAGTGGGGAGAAGAACAAGACAAAGCCTTTTGTACTCTACGGAAGAAATTGTGTGAAGCACCGGTTCTAGTATTGCCGGAGGGGACCGAAGATATGGTGGTTTTATGCGATGCGTCTTATTCCGGTCTTGGATGTGTTCTTATGCAAAGGGGAAGAGTGATTGCTTACGCCTCAAGACAATTAAAGAAGCATGAAGAAAATTATGCGACTCACGATCTTGAGTTTGCGGCTGTGGTCTTTGCTTTAAAACTTTGGAGGCATTATTTGTATGGTGTCAAGTTTGTAATTTATACCGATCATCGAAGCCTTCAATATTTCCTCGATAAGAAAGATCCCAACATGAGACAACGAAGGTGGTTGGATTTGTTAAAGGATTATGATTGCGAAATTCGCTACCATCCGGGTAAAGCGAATGTGGTGGCGGATGCGTTGAGCCGAAAGGATCAAAATGAGGTTATTAAAATTCATTCCTTAAGAATGGTTGTCACCACCGACCTGTTTGACAAGATCAAGTTAGCTCAAGAGGAGGCACTGAAAGAAGAAAATAGGGAAGGTGAGCGTATCACTTCCTACATTTCGCATCTCGAAGAAGATAGTCGAGGAATTAAAACTCGGTATGGAAGGGTTTATATCCCTTTTCGTAGCAACATCAAAGAGTTAATTCTAGAGGAAGCGCACAAGTCAAAATATTCTATTCATCCGGGGGCTACAAAGATGTACCGTGATTTGAAGAAGAACTATTGGTGGCCGGGTATGAAAAGAGATTGTGTAAAGTACGTTGAGAAGTGTTTGACTTGTTTAAAGGTTAAAGCCGAGCATCAAAAACCGTATGGAAAAGTTCAACCTTTGGATATTCCGGTTTGGAAGTGGGAAAAGATCACGATGGATTTCATTACGAAATTACCAAGGACGAAAAAGAAGAATGATACGATTTGGGTCATAGTAGATCGCCTAACCAAGAGTGCCCATTTTATTCCAATCCGAGAAAATATGCCCGTTCATAAGCTAGCAAAGATTTATGTTAACGAGATAATCGCACGTCATGGAGTACCTATTTCTATAGTCTCCGATAGAGACGGGCGTTTCACCTCAAGTTTTTGGCAAGATTTTCAAGAAGAATTGGGTACGAGACTTCATATGAGTACGGCCTTTCATCCTCAAACCGATGGGCAAAGTGAGAGGACGATTCAAACTTTGGAGGATATGTTACGAGCTTGCGTAATCGATTTTGGAGGAAATTGGGACGATCATTTACCGTTAGTCGAATTCGCCTATAATAATAGTTACCATGCAAGCATTGATATGCCGCCCTATGAAATGCTTTATGGTAGGAGGTGTAGGACACCGTGTGTTGGGAAGAGGTCGGAAGGAGGGAATTGGCGAGCACGGATGTAGTATTGGCTACAACGGAAAAGATAGAGGCGATTCGTACAAGACTTAAGGCGGCACAAGATAGATGGAAAAGCTATGCCGATAACCGAAGAAAACCAATCGAATTTGAGGTGGGTGATTTGGTTATGTTAAAGGTTTCCCCGTGGAAAGGCGTTTTTAGGTTCAGAAACAAAGGGAAACTTAGTCCTCGGTTTGTAGGACCTTTCAAAATCTTGAAGCGAGTGGGCGAAGTAGCATATGTGTTGGAATTACCCGAAGAAATGAAGGGTATTCACAATACCTTTCACGTGTCATACTTGAGAAAATGTTTGGCGGACGAAGCGAGTGTAGTCACCTTAGACGACATTGAAATTGATCCGGAGTTGCTTCCGCAAGAGGATGAACCGGAAGCTATACTAGGAAGAAAAGTGAGGCAACTGAGGAATAAGGAGATCCCGTTGGTAAAAGTGCAATGGAGACATCGTAAGGGTACAAGCATTAGGTGGGAGACGGAAGCAAAAATGAGGAACAAGTATCCCCATTTATTCCAAGAGTAGAGTTCGGGGACGAACTCTCATTTTAAGGAGGGGAGAATTGTTACACCCGTACCCCGACAAGGTACCATTAATATAAGTATTATGTGATATAAATGTGTTAGGGATATTTTTATAACTTAAGGTGTGGTTAAATAAGAAGTATGAAACTAAAAGGGCTATTATTGCCAAGAGGCCAAAGATGCAACTAGCTCCCTATTAAATAACTAGTTAGGAAAAATCTGGAAATCTTGAGCTTATTCTAGGTGTGTCGACATTTAGCAAGAAAAAGGAGGGAACACTTGAAGTTATCATTCTAGCCATTTTAGTCATCAAGAAGTTTTAAGGAAACTTTAATTGTGTCCTTTACAACAAGTAAGTAACTTTCCCCAATTGTAAAAAATTAGGGTTCATATGGTGGGTTTTGATGATTATGGTAAAAAGTGGTGAAATGATGATCTCCTTAGTTAGATAGTTGCTAATTGTAGTTAATCTTGTGATAGGGAGTAATTATAGAAGCCCATTCAAAGTCAAGTAGGAGGCTAGTAGGAGTTGAGGTAAGTATATGAGTATAATCTTTGTAATTGTTATGTTATTAATGTTATGATTATGTTAATGTGATGTTTTATGGAGCTTGTAATGATATGTTAGCTTGGATCCAATGCTATACATGAAAATGTTATATATAAATGTTACTTGCTTTAGCAAGGTAAGTAATCACCCCATTTAATGCTCCTAGTAAATGTTATGATTAGTGGAAATCACTAATCTTGAGTAAATGTGATTTTGATTATATCTTGTATACTTACTAAGCGTTTTCGCTTACGTTTGAAGCTAATGTCATCTTTGTAGGTTCTAGCGGTGGGAGTAAAGGTAAGGATTTGGCGTAGTGGTAGCTTGGGAGTAAGTAGGAAGGTCTATAGGAGCTAGCTTAGAAGATCGGATCTCTTTTGGACCAAGCGTATTGAAGTTGGAAGCCCCAAGTGTTCTTTTGGTGTCGTGGGTACACTTCTTTTATATGGTCATTTTGTTAGTTTTCCGGTCTTGTCATGATGTCTAAATTATGGGTCAATTAAGTGTGTAAGTCATAAAGTTTCTATTGTGCATATTGCTAGTTTAAGTACTCATTAAGGGGCGTTTGGTACGAACATGATTCTACCCATTTTGGAAAGTTAACGGGTCATGTATGCATGGAACGCCTTTGATATGCTAATATAATGGTTATGGTCAAGTTATTTGTGAATTGGTAGTGGTATAAAGGGTTTTGTAGTGTAATGGGTTATTGTGGTTAATTATGCATAACCCGTTGAAATTGGAGGTACTATACCGGGTGATCGAACGGGTAATGTTTTTGGATGAAATTAAACTTACGGACATATTAAAGGTTTCTGGGAAGTTTCGTTAAGTTTCGAGTCCGGGAGGTCGGGTTTCCAGCCGGGGCTGTTGACATTGCATTTTTGAGACAGTAGGGTCTGTCCAGAATTCTGTGGTGCAGGGTAGATGCGGCGCATCTACTCTGAGATACGGCGTATTAAGTGATGCGGCGCATCTCCTGTAGAGAAGCGGTGCAGCGTAACCATTTTCTTGTAATTTCAGTCTCAGTGGGTTGATGCGGCGTATCTAATTCAATAGATGCGGCGTATCTGAATCTAGGACAATACGGCGTATCACTTATTATTGTTACGGCGCATTGTCTCTCAGACAGTGATGCGGCGTATCCCTAAAAATGGATGCGGCGTATCTTGGTCTCAGAAGGCTTGTCTGTTTGTCTTATAAAGGTTGTGTGAAAGGTTTTGAAGGGTCTTTGGGTAAGTGTTCTTGCAAGTGTGTTTAAAATGTTAAAAGTCATATATGTCATGCTCATTTCATGAAAAATATTCATGAGTTCAAGGTAGTCATTCGTTTCCGCGTTCAAAGTTCAAAATTTTTGGTCAAACCGGGCAAGGGGCGTTACACGAGCCGCCTGCATTCGGCTCTTGATCTGCACGATCTTTTTAATAGTCTCGTGGACTAGTTCTGGCCCGGTAAGTTGGCTTTCTCCAACTTCGGCCCAACAAATTGGCGATCTGCACTTACGACCATAAAGTGCCTCATACGGTGCAGCCTTAATGCTGGTGTGATAGCTGTTGTTATAGGAAAACTCGGCTAAAGGCAAATGCCTATCCCAGCCGTTCCTGAAGTCAATCACACAGGCTCTTAGCATATCCTCTAACTTCTGAATGGTCCTCTCACTTTGTCCATCAGTCTGAGGATGATAAGTTGTACTCATGTCAAGGTCGGTTCCTAACGCGTCCTGAAGCGACCTCCAAAAATTAGACGTGAATCGACTGTCTCGATCAGAGATAATAGAAACAGGCACACCATGCCTTGCGACAATTTCCTTCACATACAGTCGCGCGAGTTTGTCCATACCATCATTCTCTTTTATAGGAAGGAAATGAGCTGATTTAGTAAGACGGTCAACGATTACCCAAATCGTGTAGTAACCACTCGACGTCTTAGGCAACTTAGTGATAAAATCCATAGTGATACTTTCCCATTTCCATTCTGGGATCTCAGGTTGAACAAGCAAAACGGACGGTCTCTGGTGTTCAGCCTTGACCTTTGAGCACGTTAAACACTTACTGACGTACTCAGCTATCTCGGCCTTCATGTTTGGCCACCAATACAACTTTTTCAAGTCTAAGTACATTTTGTCAGATCCTGGGTAAGTGGAGTACTTGGATTTGTGGGATTCGTGCATGATCAAGTCACGAATTCCTCTATACAATGGAATCCAACACCTGTCTCCATAACATAAAATCCCATCGGATCTTCGTACAAAGCCATTCTCAATTTTCGGCATTCTGTGAATCTTCTCACGTGGTCGATATTCATCCTTGAGCGCCTCACCCTGAGCCTCAAGTATCTTTGCTGGAAGCGGCGAGCTGATCGTCATCCCTAACGATCTGACTCTGAGGGGTTTGATCTGCTCCTTTCTGCTAAGGGCGTCGGTAACAACATTTGCCTTGCCTGGGTGGTAACAGATCTCACAATCATAGTCGTTAAGCAACTCCAACCATCGGCGCTGTCTCATGTTCAGCTCCTTCTGGTTTAAGATATGCTGTAGACTCTTGTGGTCGGTATACACTACGCACTTAGTCCCATAACGATAGTGTCTCCAAATTCTTAGTGCAAACACGACTGATCCTAATTCTAGGTCATGGGTTGTGTAGTTCTTCTCATGGGTTTTCAGCTGTCGTGAAGCGTATGCGATCACCTTCTCTCTCTACATCAGCACAGCTCCCAAACCCTTGTGCGATGCATCACAATACACAACAAAATCTTCGCTACCCTCAGGTAATGCCAAAATAGGTGCACTACACAATCTTTCCTTAAGGATTTGAAAATCTTCTTCCTCCTTATCTCCCCAGTCGTATTTCACATTCTTTTGAGTCAGTTTTGTCAATGGCTTAGCTATCTTAGAAAAGCCTTCTATAAACCTTCGGTAATAGCCAGCAAGTCCTAAAAATTGTCGTATTTCAGTCGGCGTTGTGGGCGTTGCCTAATCCTTAATTTCCTCAATCTTAGCAGGATCTACGTAAATCCCTTGCTTATCTATCACGTGACCAAGAAACTGCACAGTCGATATCCAAAATTCGCACTTCAAAAACTTAGCATATAATTCCTCCTTTTTCAATAATTCCAGAATTAGTTTGAGATGTTCCTCATGCTCTTGCTCATTCTTGGAATATATCAGGATATCATCAATGAATACTATCATGAATTTATCCAAATACGGCTTACACACACGATTCATAAGATCGATGAATACCGCTGGTGCATTTGCCAAGCCGAATGGCATAACTTGGAATTCGTAATGGCCATATCGGGTTCGGAATGCGGTCTTCGGGATATCCTCTTCCCGGAATCGGAGCTGGTGATAACCCGATCTCAAGTCTATCTTAGAACAAACCGATGAACCTTGCAACTAATCAAATAAATCGTCGATCCTCAGGAGTGGGTATCTATGCTTAATGGTTAACTTGTTCAGCTCCCGATAGTCAATACACATCCTGAAGGATCCATCCTTCTTCTTAACAAACAAGACAGGAGCTCCCCAAGGCAAAGAACTCGGTCTAATAAAACCATTTCCAGACAGTTCAGCTAACTGATCAGACAACTCCTGTAACTCCGTAGGTGCTAACCGATAGGGTGCTCGCGCTACGGGCGTGGCTCCTGGAACTAAATCGATTTGAAATTTGACTTGTCTGGCCGGCGAGAGTCCAGGTAGGTCTTCTGGAAAGACTTCTGGAAAGTCCTTTATGATTGGCACATCTTCCAACCTTTTCTCTCCAGGTTCCTCTTCCTTCTTTTCAGTAACATGAGCTAAAAAGAGGTGGCATCCTTTCTCAATGTACTTCTGCACCTTCGTATACGAGATGATGCTCAATCTTGATGAACGTGCACGATCGCTCCGATCGCTTTCAATGATCAGAACTTCGTTCCCATAGGTTACTCTGACGATCTTCTCATCACAGACGATGACGGCATGATATTTTGATAGCCAATCCATCCCTATGATGATGTCAAAACTACCCAATTCTACTGGCATTAGGTCAATGTTGAATGGACGGTTTAATAAGTTCAGAGTGCAACCCCTTATAATGGTACCTACTTTTTCTAGGTTTCCGTTTGCAAGTTCTACGTCAAAGGCATTATCTAAGGTGGTCGGGGCTATATCGAGTAAAGGACTAAAAGCGGTCGACACAAAACTTCTATCTGCTCCCGTATCGAAAAGTACTGATACATAACGATTATTTAAGAGAAACGTACCCGTCACCACGTTCGGGTCGTCCTGGGCTTCCCTTCTGCCCACAGCATAAACTCTTCCACGGGCTCTTCCTTCATTGCCCTGGTTCCCATTGTTGACTACTGCCACTTGGTTGCCTGGCCCACCACCATTTCCTTGGTCTCGGGGTTTGTTGCACTCATTCCGGTAATTACCCTTTTCACCACACCCAAAGCAAGTGACTTCTGCCTTACGGTTGTAGGGTGGTGCTACTTGAGCGGTGGCTAGGGTCTTGCCCTACAGTTTCTTGCCAAGTGCCCTATCCTCTGGCAATTGTTACACTTCACTGTGCATTGTCCCCTGTGATGTAACTTGCAGCGGTTACAAAAAGGCGTATTCTTGTCATAACCCTTCTTGTCTCCTGAACCAACTGCATAAACATTGCCTATACTCTGCTTTTTGTTTTGAGAGCTGTTGTTACTACCCTTGGAGTGATCTTCCCATTTCCTTTTGGGGTTCGCACTCCTTTCTGGAATATCCTCCAGTTCCTGATCCATCAACTTGTTTGCTATCTCCATGGTCTCGTGGAGATCTGCAGCTCTCGAGATAGTCACGTCACCTCTTATGGACTTTGGTAAACCACCGATATACCTCTCAATCAATCTGGCCTTAGTCCGAACCATTTTGGGACATAGCAAAGCTAGCTCCTGAAATCTCTGGTTGTAAGCAGCTATGTTGTTGTTTTGCACCTTCAAATTCTAAAACTCTATTTCCAACTTCTTGATCTCATTTCGTGGGCAATATTTCCTAATCACTAGTTCCTTAAAGTCTTCCCACGGCATGACATAAGCAACATCCATGTTAGCAGATTTCATATAGTTGTTCCACCAGGTCAGTGCTGCATCCATGAAAGTGAAAGATGCATACTTGACCATGTCGTCATCGTTACAACCACTGATGCGAAACACAGTTTCTAGCTTCTCAATCCATCTAGTCAAACCAACGGCTCCCTCTGTTCCTCCAAATCCTCCAACCATGATTTTTCGAAATTCAGAGTAAGTACAACCACGACTGTTGGTCACTGGCCTAGATGTTTCGGTGTTGGTGGTCGAATTGTTTGCGGCTGCGAGAGCGACGGCCACACGATCAGCAACAAGCTGATCCAGTGTTGCTTGATTCACCATTGGGGCAGTAGCTGCGGCCCTGGTTGGTGTAACATTCTCAGCAGTTTGACCCTGTGCGGCTCTGGTTGGGGCGACATTCTCAGCAGTTCTTCCCCTTACTGACCTTGTCGGAATAGGTGTGTTGGCAGTTTATCCTCGTGTGACTCTGGTTGACTTTCGTTTAGGTGCCATTTATTTATGGGAGGAAAGAATCTTATGAATATACGGATCATGAAACAAAATACAAGAATAAAGTCAACCACAGAGGAAAAACGAATAATCGTATAGGGGAAACTAAGCTTGTTATATATATCGAAAGTTAGAGGTTCACAAAATTACAAGCTTGGTTAATAATTAGTTCTAGAGTACTACAAAAATATTAGTCGTCTGAATGGATACATCATCCACTATTACAAATCTAAGCTCGGTCACTAGTTAGGCGTAACTGATCAAATGCTAAAGTTAACTCTCCAATAGTGGTCTCCAACTGGCCTACACGATCTCTAAGCTCCTGGTTCTCTCTCATCACTGATCCAATAGTGTACTCTGCAGTCACAATCCTCTGCCACTGAGTACGGTCAACACCTCTGGCTCGTCTCAACATTCCCTGTATCCTACTCTAGCCTCTGCCTAAACCAATAGCCCTGAAATCTAAACCCCTAAGCTCTCTACCATGCAACCTCTCTAAAGCATCTAATCTAGCTCTCAATCCGATCGTCACCCTACGATCAGAGTACAACTCCTCAAATAAAACACAGGCTGCCCTATCAATAGTCCCAATCCTCCTCTCCACACTCTGGATACGGTCGGACTGCTCCAACCTCCTAATCTTGTCTGAATGCACATCAAGTAAACTGGCCTGATTCGCCAGCTGAATCCAGATCTGCTCCATCTCAGTGGGCTCCTCGAGCTCTACAAGCGGAGAAACCACTGGTGATGAAAGTTGAGTAGGCATCGAAGATGGAGGCATGAATGAAGCAATATCTATCCACTGACTGTCACTCATACCTTGAATCTCAGCATCCCTGGAACTCTGTCCAACCTCAAATAAACCCTGAACATCCTCCATGATGCCCTTACCATCCCTCGGCATCATAACCTGATCCAAATCCATAGAGGTATCTCTGTCCCTGTCATCATCTACACCAATAGGAGTATGCTCAGTAGGTGCAGTCACAGCTAGAGTAGGCTCATCCTGAACCTGCATAGGATCCTACACTGGATCCTCATCCTCCTCTGAATAGGTCTCAACTGATCTACTAAATCTCTGACTAGGTGGGGAATGGTCTGGAGATGATGTGGGTGACTGAGATGGTGATTCAGTAGGGGTACCCATATAGCCATAGCGGGTCCTACTGAGAGATGAAGACAACACATATGATAACTGGAGGCGACGTCCACGGACTCGCCTATACGAGGCCCTACGTCTGACAGGTGGGGAATCTTGAACATGTTGGGTGAGAGTGTATAGCTGTGCTGGGGATGAGCGGTGTGCTATAGCGGATCTGTGCAAGTATGGTGAGGTAGACAGTGTAGTGGTGTGCACATGCTGAGCTGGAGTGGGTGACTGAGCAGCAGCTCGGACAACCTCCATCAATGGGTCATCCACAAATGGAACTGGCTGTCGCGTCGGAGAAGTGAGTCCAGCAGCAGCTACCTCAGAGTGTGTGCCGAATGGGAGAGACATAGTCTGTGACAAATATGGTGCGACACGTGTAAGTATATAGAAAATACTTATATCATATATGCTTAGTAAAATACACAAATAGCATATCATAATACTTAATCAAATAAAATAAATAATGCTCAAATCATAGCAAGCTAAACTGGCAGGCATCCGGCGGACATGATGGAAAGTTTTTCATAAATCAGTTATAGCTTAAGGTTTTTATAAACCACATTCTCTATAACCTAGGCTCTGAATACCAATCTGTAACACCCCCAAAAATCATAATATTGCGGAAGCATTCATTTTGGGGTGCTACGAAATCGATAATCACAACACAAGATATAGGGAGCGGATTAGAAATCCATTTTAAAATACATTGCATAAATCAAGTCATGTTGCGTCACATAAAATCCATGTCAAATGAAAATGTAGCCCATTTAAACAAAAGGTCCAAATTCCAGAGTTAACGCATTATTACAAACATTTCCATCATTTGTTATGACCATCGCCATGCTCTGCACTTGGCTAACGCACCTCAGTTTCCTGAGAAAAATATGCTAAAAGTCAGCTAACGCTGGTGAGTTCATAGGTTTAAAGTAAATAATACATATGGACCAACAGCAATAATCATCAAACAATTCAGCAAATACACACTACTCAGCTATGCAAACACTAAGCCTCATCTCACCGATCTATGACATTGCCACGTGCCAAGCTGGCATTAGCTATAAAAATGGGTGCCCGCGAGTGTTAATCCCCAGACACTCGGCCTATTATTCAATTGGTATACATTCGCCTTGACTATGCCGAAGCCAACCGAACAGGGGTGTCATCCCCAATAGATCTATTTATATCAAACGGCTTCCTAGAAAGGAATTAACGGTAGATGATAGTGGGCACAAATGGGATTCAACTAAACTTAGGTTTCTGCATATTAGTGTGTAAGAAAAAAAAATTCATTTTTGCTCCATGAAAACAGTTTTGCATGTTTCTCACCCCAAGCTTATAAAAACAATCGTATAAAAATATGGGGCTATAAACTCACCTTTCAACAACAGCAATCTGCTAATCAACAAAAATAGTGCAACCACGCCGACACGCAACCTAAATCAGTACGGTAAGTCTTAGCGAAATATTCGTGTCTCATGTGATTTTATTTCATTTGAAAAGTTTATGTTTGACCAGTGCTCGTGCATTTCTTGCTTGCTGTGTGGTAAAATATAATTCGAAATAATTTATTGTTGTAACCCTTGATGGTGGTGGCTCATGGTGAAAGTGTACGGTGGGAATACGTAACGGAACATCCGTACAAGTATTCGCCGATTAAAATGCGCTATATATATATATATATATATATATATATATATATATATATATATATATATATATATATATATATATATATATATTAGATTAATTACTTATGTATTTAATTAATTATGATTATAATTAATTAAATAGGTTTTTGAGAAATTAATAAAATAATGAAGTTAGTGGAAGATTATTATATTATAAATATTAATTATTATTTATAATATAAGTTTAATTATAAAACATTGTTAAGTAAACTTTTGCAAAGTTACTTAAGTTAACTATTTGCTCTAAAAATACTCTAAGTGTTGAGAGAAAATTTGGGCATGACCCATTCATTTATACAACGTTTCCATTTTCCCTCAAATGTTGCAATTTTCCAAAATAACTCAACTAGTAAAGTATATGTGCAAAATACGTTAGTTATATATTCTGGTCGTCGCGAGTAATTTTTATCGTTATATTATTCGTTATTGTCACGCTTAAGTTTTAGCAATAGATTTCGACACCAAGTCAATAATTAGTCAAAAAGTCAACAAAAGTCAATTTCAATAGTAATTTGGTTAAAATGTCAATTTTTACCCTTTCGGAGACTAAACGTCTTAAAACAAGTCTAAAAATAGTTTTCGTTATATTTATCGTTTCGTTAAGTATTAATAACCATAGCGAGTCGGAAAATATTCCAAAAATCATTCTCGTTATTTTAGTTGTTAATTGGGCCGAAAATCATGAAATAAGACCAATAACCATTTTTAGCCCAAAACACATTTTTAGTTAAAACGTATATATCGACGCGTTTCTAAAAATCATTTTACTCGCTCATTAAGTCCGTTTGGTCAAAAGTCAAAACTACAAAATGTCATCATGGGCTTTATGGTCCAAAAATTTATTTAGTCCATTTCCTTATAATTTAGTAAATATTAGTTACTAAATAAACTTTAAACTTATCAAATAAGCTCTAATAAATAAGCTACTTAGTTAAATATTCAACAATGACCAAAATATATGTCATTCGACCCATATTAGACTTGAAAACTTACTTTATCATTTTTACTAGTTATTTTCCATAACTTATGGCTTATTTAACAATCTATTCCAAATAAGCTCTCAATTATATTTTTTCACCATTTCACCATTTGAGCCAAAATTTTATATTTTTCAAAACCACAATAATATTTTATTTTATAGTTGGCCGATCCATATATATGTCCTCAAAAGTTTATATATTGCTTAATTTCGCGTAAAAATCGTAACTAATGTTTGTATCATCAAATTAACACTATATGTAACAAGATTTACCACACAAGCAGGAAATTTATAAACAAGTTCATCTATCAAAAAGAAGTCGAGCACTATATAAGAACATACAAGCCCTATCTTTTTCCAAATCAACAAAATATATACTTTTAACACTTTTAATCATCACTAGATATCAAATGAACAAGATATTAACAAGATTTGAAAATTTTGATGAACCCTTACAATGTTTTGAAGATTAAAGTGGCTATGAAGGACCAAGAACACCCAATGCTTCACCAAATTTACCCAAACCAAGTTCCAAATAACCCAAAAAGCTTGAATATAACCTCCAAATTTATTGAACCTCAAAGAAAATTTATGGTTTGTGAAGAAGAGTGTGTGTCGTGTAGGAAGATGATCAAAAATGATCTAGGAAACTTTGTTAAGGCTTAATGGATAAGTAGTGATAAGTGAGTTGCTTTTATGGTAAATATGGATTATTTATAATGAATATATTACTTAGTGGAGGAAGTTTTGGAGTGTAGTGGCGTAGTAACACCTTGTGGCCGGTTGGGGTTATATTAGGGGAGGGTAAAATTAATTTTTACTCCGCATTGGTGTGATAGTGTGTCGGTTTGTGCTTAAACGTGACTGTAAAGTCCCGGTTTGACCTTTTTGGACACGTATACGTAAAATAAAGTTTTTATCCACGTTTTTGTCAAAAATGTAATAAAATATTATTACTGGCTCAAAAATATATTTATTTGACTGTTACCATGTGTATTGTGCTGTCGGTACGCGCGTGCAATTATTTTTAAGAAAAATGCGAGAAAGCTCTCAAGTAATTACGAGACTTGTCAGTAACTATCAAAAATATTATAATTTAGGTGTTCTGACGAAAATATACTTTTTTTTCTATAGTGACTGTAAGCTACTGTATGCGGGGCAGCTCCCAAAAATGCTCAAAAATACTCAGAAACATGCAAATACGCATATAAATGCTCAACTTAAGAATAATTAATACTCATATAATATTAATTAACAACGTGAAAATTACCATTTGTCACATATTGCTAAGAAGAACAATGAATACTAAAAGAACTTTTATTACTATTAATCTGCTTAGGTTACAGATTACTAACTAAACACAAGGTGAGACACACACGATTGACTTATTGACACCTTGTTCTAACGTCGTAGGTTCCTTTTATACACCAAGGAAACCCTAACAGCTTACAATAACTTGCAAAGAGATGTTACATATCTCTTCCTAATATAACTCCATGCATATCTTTGCATATCTATTCTAATAATAACTCATGCATATCACATAAGCAGTACTAACTAAAACACGCTAACAGTACCTTTCTAACACGAACAGTACTAACTTAAAGCTAGCAGTACTAACTACATAACTAACATTACTAACTGTAACCAGCAGTTGAAACTCCAGAAACACATAATTCCCAACAGTCAACCCCTTATCATTAGTCTTAACCTCTCAGGATTTCCCTCATTTAAGACACTCTCTCACACTTATTATCTCAATATATATAGGACTATAGTAGCTAGTTCCTAATCATTTTCCTTCCTCTTCGGTTCTATTAACCGGATCCCTTGGCTAGAGCTAGCCGGATCCCTTTTGAGAATGATCTAGTGGATCCGGGCAAACAGATACATGTATGATTTATCATAGTCTTCCAAAACTCAACTTTACCCATCCTAACACTCCACATTTCCTTTAATAACCCTCCTAGAAGATTGAATCTCTGTAGTTGACCTTTGTGCATGCAAATCATTATAATATAAAGGATTTTAGTGGTTTAGGCTTTAATACCCTTGCTAATCCTTTACAATATAAACCACTTGTGTTTGTGCTTCAAACTCACACCTTAACCACCATTCTCCTACTGTAAAATCACATTCTAAACACTTCTCAAAACATGACTAAGGCACCAAGTGCACGATCATCTACTAGAAGTCCTCCAAGATAAACCGCACATATTGTGTATGAGATATCATCAACCGAATCTTCTCCCATCAAAACACCTTCAACAAGGACACCCTTTTCTAACTATATCCAAACTCCTCCATCTATTGAACCAGCACTACCACAACTTGCTTCCATCATACCAACTTCACCACAACTTGCCTCTCTTGAACCAACACCATCCTCTAGTAAACCTACATTTCCAAACACTCCTATTTCCACTCAACCAATACAAGCCTCACCTCTTGAACCTCAACTCCTCTCATTTACTACACCTCATACCTCTCCACATCCATTCTTGAACACTTTAGAAGAATTACCTCCTAGACCCTTCAATCCACCACCATTGCCTACATTCTCATCTATTGAGAGAATGACCACTCAACTTTCCTCTCACAACATAGGTGTTGACATATATGTATCACTACCCATAGCAAACATGCCTTCCTCTCCTCCACCCTCAAATGGCCCATTTTGGATAATGAGAAGATGTCAAACACCTCAACCAAACAATGACACACCTTTTCCCACTCTACCCACACATACCTCTGCACCAACACCTGTTGTGCATCTACAACCTCCTCACATAGGTCCATCCACCTCAAACATGCCTCAATAACCTTCTATCCTAGGCCTATATCAACCAAGTCATGAGGAGACTTGCTTTCATTTCCAACATATCCAAACCATGGTTCATGAAGTACGTAATTAAATGCGTTTCATGTTTCATCACCTAATTGAGCATCTAGATGATGTCAATAAACCTAACCACCCTTAGAAACCTAGAAGTGCAAGCACAAGTGGTCTTCTCTCCATAGTCTTAGGTCTAGCCTATGTCATTAGGACTTTTTCTTTCGTGTTAGATCATTTTCTTAGTTTTAAAGAATTGACAAATGTTGTATCATTTCTCTTGTTTTCATTAAATGAATCTAAGTGATTAAATGCTTCTTGTTTATGTGAGCATGATGGTGTGATTATAACTTGATTTCATGGACTTTAGTACCTTTTTCCTTCTTTTTACTGCTACTAACAAGTTGCAGGTACCCGGATCCCTTAGTTTCTACCCGGCGGATCCTTTCTGAAAAGGATCCGACGGATCCGGGCACTCAGAAAACAAACAGAGCATTAATACAACTCATTTCTCAGCAAAGGCTCACCACATACTTGCTTTCTAACCTTTGTTTTGTAGATTTTTAAAATACACATGGAGTATTTGATGCCCTCAATAAGGGGGAGCTTTCGTCCAAGCAAAACCATTGCAAAATTTGCAATGATCACATCTTAGCCTTCCTAATTAGTTGACGCCCTCAACAAGGGGAAGCAATCATCATGGGGTAGCAAATAGGCACTTCTTTACTCTCTTTATCTCATTTTTACATATTTCTTTCATTTTTCTAGAAACTTGCATTCGGGTTAGTTTCTTCTTGACACTCTTTTTGTTTTGACAAAAAAGGGGAGAAAATAGTAAAAACTCAAATTCAAAACTTACGAATTTTATCGTTTTACTTAAAATAATTTTATGTTTTGTCATCAACAAAAAGAGTGAGATTGTTAATACAAATAAGCCATAAAAACGTTTATTTATATTTTATGATCTTCTAATGTTTTGTCGATAACAAATGTAAAATCATTTTAACGAGATAAATAAAATACGTAAAGCTTTGAGCCAAAAGTTTACTAACTCATTTCACTAAACAAATAAACCTTTAAACATGTTTGGTTAATAGTTTACATAAAACCAAAACCATTTTATAAAAACACTTAAGTAACTTTAGTTACTTACATTTTATAAAATACATATGCAACTTGTAAAAATAAACTAGTAAAGACTTGGACTATCCATGACCCAAACCCAAGTCCATAACCCATAACCCATGAAGCTTGACTTATAACCCATAACCCATTGCATGACATCATGCATGACACCAAAATGGGTAAAACCCATAACCCATGTCCCAAAGTCTATAACCCATAACCCAAGATGTCTTTGACATCATGCATGACAATACCTGACCCATGGACCTTAACCCATAACCCAAAACCCGGAATTGTAACCCAAAATCCGGACTGGTACTCCAGATACCCGGATCCCTTACTTTACACTGGCCGGATCCCTTTGGGAAGGGATCCGCCGGATCCAGGTGAACAGTGCTCATTTTGCCTATAAATAGTGAGTCATTTCTCTCTTGTTTCTCACCCCACTTAGACATATCTTCTCTCTATGTTCTAAGTTCTTTCATCTCAGATCTAATGATCTTCTATGTAGCTTTCTTTCTTAGTGATTCTCAAGGTTCCTCTTAAAGGCGAGATCATGACCTCTAGAAGACTTGCACGCTCAAGACATGGGTTGCTATCATTCTTCATCTCCACAAGATCACATAAGTGTTTCTTGTTGTTCTCTCCTCTCTATTTGTCGTAGTTGTGTTGTGTAGATCGGTGAAGTAGGACGTTGGTCCTCAATGGTATGTTGTGTTAAGTAGGTGTTGATTGGGTTGTGGTTCCTACTTTGTAATGGAACTCGGTATCTAGCCTTGTACCTGATAAAGTGTAGGCGACGAAGGTTTGGTTCTACCTTGTGTGAAGAACTCGGTATTTAGCTTTGTACTGGATAAAGTGTAAGCGACGTTGTGAAGGCTTCTCCGCCGGTGAAAGGAGTTTGTGTTGTGTAGTGTTTATGGAACTCTCGAGTTGGGTACTTAGGGAGTGGAGTAGGGTAAGGAAGGTGTCCTTGTAGCCGAATCACTATAAATATTCGTGTTGTGGTTGTGTCTCTCTAACTTTATCTCATAGTTTAGTTTATATCCTTTTCTCACTATCAGTATCCAACACGTCAAAACTAGATTGACATAAGTTGATCTAAAAGTTTTAAAATGAAGTTTTAATCGGTAAAACTATTCAAACCCTTCCCCCCCCCCCCTTCTAGTTTTCTACAGGCTCTTTTACCCCTTTCACACCCTTTGCGGCCCTAAACAGCCCCACTTCAGGAACATCAGAATTAGACGACTTGGGGTCATCGATTGCATCAATTTTATCCACTAGTGAAACACGATCATAAGTACGTTTGATTGTATCCTCACCCGGGCTTCAACTAGTGTTTCCATCACCCACATTAAGGCTGTTTGCAAACTGATGGCTTGGATCATTAGACGAAACAGAACCAGTACCTCCACCTTTATCCCTCTTTTTCATTACCCACATCACGAAGGTATCCAGGTCAGTCGACCCTCAAACCAGCGTTCCAACCACACACCAATCA
Organism: Artemisia tridentata subsp. tridentata; assembly: GCA_021014915.2. Taxonomy (NCBI): domain Eukaryota; kingdom Viridiplantae; phylum Streptophyta; class Magnoliopsida; order Asterales; family Asteraceae; genus Artemisia; species Artemisia tridentata. The sequence continues at coordinate 252,461,257 of CP139502.1, read as the reverse complement.
GAATGCCACTATTGCACTAGACCCTAACGCTTGGGTTTATAACCAAACACACAGCAATAAACCCAAACCGAGGATAATAAACATTTAGAATGTCGATTAGGGTTTAACAGGTGAAAGATAAATGTTGTGAAGCACAAAGATCAATATAATGAACGTAAACTAAATCTGGTAAAACGCAAACCCTAATAAAGTTGAAAGCCTTATTCGCACAACCTTTAACCCAAGGATTAAAACTTTTAGACCAAGAAGAAAACCATATTAAGGTAGAGTAAATAGACTGAGGGCTGTTAGAATCAAGATCGAATATGGTTTAGGCAGAAAAAACGACCATACTAATGGACAATTTAGGGTATCGATTTTTCTTCAATATCACCACTTTTGATAGAGAAAAAACGTGGTGTTTTTCATTTTCTATTTCTTCTTCACCTCTCTATCACCAATTTCAGACCCACCATTAAAACCTATCTCAAATTCTCATATTCTGAATAGATTTCTTAAAAAGATATATTAAAAAGATTCAATATCTTTTTATAGCTAAGGTTTAACACAAGTTTTAAATGAAACCCACTGATATCATGTATCATCTACATCATCATACACATTATTCATCTAAACACACCCAATTTAGATACACAAAAAATGAACACGCACACAAATCCCACCCAAACACCACCATAGATTCGACCCCAAACACCGCCATCGATTGTAACACTACCAACACCACAAATCCGACCACTTCGTTTCTCCGGCCACTTCGTGCGTGTGCATGCGTTTATGTGTGTTATTGATTTTTTCTTTGTACTAGGGTTAGGGTAATATAAAATTTTGGGTTTTTTTAAATCGTAGGGTATGGTGTTTGTATGCATATGTATGTAATATGTGTTGAGTATATTTTTTTATTCAATTTAAATATACGGGTAAGATTTTTAAAGATGATAATGAATAAGTGATAAATCTGGGTAAAAGAGCTTATAACTATGAATTTGTTTTTTAGGAAAAAGATTATTCAAAAGAAAATTTGAAGGGTAACCCAAGAGGCATGAATGTTAATTTACTTATAAAAGGATGTAAGAGCGGTGTCATGACATCCCAAATCTACTCATTTGGGTCCTATGGGGTGCCACGTCACCATGACAAACCTCCCTTTACAACTTCCCTCTATCATAATGTACCACAACTTACTCATTTGGGTCTCACATACACACTTATTCACACACACAACCATTATAAAAGAAAAAACAAATCACAACCACTGACACAAAGGACGGTAGCTTCCTTCGTCGTGCAGACGACGAGCTGAACTTTGGCAAGCTTTGGCGAGATACACCGGTGTCATGGCGAGGAATGGCGAACATGCCATGTCACGATGGCGAGGCTCGGCAAAGACCAGACCCAGCGCTCTGCAAGACGTTTGGCTTTTTAAGGGTGATACTTGCTAATAGTATCAATAAAAGATGATTAGTGCCAAATTCAACAAATCGCGGAGATGCTCTAAGTTTTATAGTGTCCATGTTGTTGCTACTTGCGAGTAGGTCATGTGATGTCCACATCTCATCAAATATCTTTTTATGAGATACTGAAAAGGATATAACATTAATATTTTACAAATCATTTCTTTCATATCATGAATAGAAAACATTTAAAATCTATAATGCAATTATGCAAATGTAATATGAAATGAAAAGGATCAAGAGCTTTTCCGTTTATACGAGACAGGTCCGAGGCAATCTTCACTAAAAAAATATATAATGACTAATTACTATTATATTGTTGAATCCCCATACTCGCCCCGGCGGGATCGGGTATATTGTTGTTGTACTACTATATTGTTGAATATGAAAAATGGTTAGTTTTAATCTACGTTACTATTTTTCCTTATGTACAATATACTAGTTCTACAAAGGTCAATATATGACTTGTACAAAATCATTTCACGTATTGTCTTTTTTGTCATCATCATTACCACGATCTCATCATAGAAGTGAAGCTAGGTTGGAATATCTTTTGACCTGTAGCCAATATATGCCTAGGGTCGAACTCCATTTTGCTCTTGTAAATTTGTGGCCATTTTTCTCCATAGTGATCCATCCACTCTTGTTGAGTGGTGTAATGAGGTAAGTATTGTTTGACACCAATGTTTTGTTCCTTGCAAAAATCCAATATTTGACGGTTCTCATCGCTCAGGCGCTCTAGCGTCAATGGCTCTTCACCATTCTGCAGCGCGGACCTAAGCAATGCTACCAAATAAAACACGTCCTCATTCGGTGTCACCACTGAAGTATCCTCATCCCACCTACACGTACGTAATAAAAATTAATACCATTTAGTATAATACTCATATGCACAAAGTAGAAAGCTACTAAAGTGTACCACATGCAAGATCTCATCCAACATGTTAGATGCATGGTCAAAGTACAAGATCATGATTCACATATGTCATTTAGATATGCATGAAACACCATAATATTGTATAACATCATATGGAAACATGGATGAATATCATATCCTTACTTGTTTTTGTTCATGGGGTAGATGAGAATAGGCCCACTAGTCTTGTTACCCAAAATACCCTTGAAGACTCCTTTGTCAAAGTCATCAATTCTTGATTTTGGCACAAACAAATTAAGCCATGGGTGTGGTACATCCCATAAGCCCTTAGACCGGAGTTTCAACTCAGCTTTGTGAACCCGGTTCAAGAAGTCCACGTATGGAAGGTCAGTAGTGAAGACTGATGATGGTATATAGTTTAGTTTTTTTAACAAGGCTTCCACTTCCTGCATTAAATAATCAAATCCCATTATTTTAAGACTAAAACAAAAACAGCTAAAAGAGCAAAAAAGTTAATAAAGAAAGCTACTAAACACTTCTTTTTATAACCTAGAGTAACTAACTTTAGCAAACATTATGCATTATTAGCTGCTAATTATTTGTTGGGTGGATGACATCGAGTTATACAAATGACTTTTTACTAAAAAATAGTACTTATGTTTGTCGTCAATCATCGTATCAAATCACAGAAGATTTCCTATGTTTTCTTCTGCCAAACGTACGTTCTATATTATCGAATTTTATTACCTGTAACTGAATTTATGTAGAATATATAATTCACCACACGACATCACTAGCCCATACACATATTTTGGACACATTTAAACTACTAAGATTGTGAAATTGTACGTTATGTTGTATAATGTGGTGTGACATTTTTTTGTTGATATAGAAATTAGACATTTTTAATGTGAAAGAAATTATTAGGGGTGCATTTCGAAGTAATTTAATCTCTACATTTAAGGTGTTAAATTTCTTATTTTTCTTCAAAATGGGATAACTTTTCTTTCTCCAAATTAATTTTTGAAAACTGTAAAACTTCAAATTAAAATTCTCCAAACTTAGCTATAAAAGCAAAAACTACTGTTCTCAATTTAGTTTTTCAAAAATACCCATTTGAAACATGTTTTATGTTTTCTACACCTTTTTAGAATAAATTTCTAGTAAGGGTGACAATTTTCTATTTCTTTACACACAGTAATGCTAAGTTTTTATAGTTGTGTAATACTTTTGACTATGTGTCTTGCGAGGATTTCAGATATATGCAGTTGTACCTGATCGATTGACTCAGGGTCGGAATGATGGTAATAGTTCTTGCTGATTTCTAGGCAGTATAAGACATTACCACCAGCAGCAATGGATGAGATCTTTATAGGGTTGCTAGGCGAGAAGAAAGATGATCTCCAGTTGTTGATTAGGCCTTCATCGACAATAACAAAACCCTCGACGTAATCAAACTTTTGGGAGCTTGGTCGATCATGGAGGGAAATGAGGTACTCTTGATCATGTGTAAACCTCGAGAAACTTGAATATAGTACACGTATCCATCTCACCTGTTAAAAACAAAGAGATGCAAAAAATGTTTAGCTTAATTTTCGTTAGTTGTTATCATCTTGTTATTACAAAACTATTTTAGTGTTATAAGTTAGGATCAAATATGAAATAAAATTAAAATGAGAAAAGTGAGAAAAATTTCATAATCGTACATTTCAGATGCGTCTACAAACATAGATGCACTTCTTTTTAAATTTCTCCCGTTTATTTGAAATGTGTGACTGAAATCATTCTTATTCTTCTTATTTTAAATTTTCTTCTCATTAGATTTCTTCTCTTAGTATTATTATAATTTATAAAGTCGTTTTATTATGCTACAAAGTCGTCTTAACATTTTATAATAGAAGATTTAAGTATGAACTAAAAAGCTTGAGAAAGCGATGATATGTTTTTCATCATTAAACAATAATAATAAGTGACATATCAATAAAATGCCAGCAGTTCTGACGTTTGATTGGTTGAAAAAAACTCCATTGCTAATTTGCATGGACCACTAAATCACTGATTTATTTCTTAAAAAAAAGTTTCAATGTCGACTCGTACAATTTTATTTTCTTTTCTTTTATAAGATCGAACTTAGAATGATTTAATGTCAATAAATTCAACAAGCTGTTAATTACAATAATAATTTTCGGTATAAGCACATGCAGAGTGGTGTCTTAAGAGGTTTATACTTACTCTTACCTTGCAAGATACAAACGTTTTATACTTTTATCATATAGGAGTTCACCAAAAAGAGAAAAACTAAACATGTAAATCGAATATCTAGATATACCATGACAAAATTGAAATAATTCATCTATAATGACATTTTCTACTATATGTGTATATTTGGTCATCATTGTGCATCGTTGATCTCTAATACCTAAAGATACTGAAAATTATATAAGTTTGCTAACCATGATTGGGCTTGGTTCAAGTTTTCTTTAACATAAAAGATCATCCTTTTGGTCATATCCATATCTAGAAGAAACATATGATCTAACAATATTTTATGTGACATTATATATAAGGAATCAAAAACTCATTTTCAACTCCTAAGAACAACAAAAGATTAAAATCGTGTAATAATGCTAAAAAGATGAAGTTAATTAAGAAAAGAAAGAAATACCCTTTGAGGAGAAGGCTCTAATGCAATTCTAGCCCTTGTGATGATCCCAAATTGTCCTAAACCTCCCATAACCGCATGAAACAACTCCGAGCTTTGATTATCGGAGCACGTCACCACCTCACCTTTACCTGCACTTGCTCAAATCAGTTTCTCAAAAACTTCTTAAACTATATACATGCTAGAAGAATTGTGTTGTTAAGTACCAGTGACGACATCGATCTCATGTACATTACTAATCTGAGGGCCATGATTAAACGCTTGTCCACTAATCCCCGCATTAGAGAGCGTACCACCAACCGAAAGATACAAGTAATCCGTCCATGATCTTGGCGCAAGTCCATTCATTAACGTAGAATTAAGCACATCGATCCAAAGCTCTCCACCCCAAACATCAACATACATAAGCTCCTCATTAACCACGGGGCGTGGTGTCCACCCTCTAGACCCACTCATCTGAACCACCACACCAATCCCAGTCTGAGCCTGGCCATTGATCGAGTGACCATGCCCCCGAGCTGACACTGGGAATCCATGTGGTGATTCGTAAGCTAGTTTCACTAGCTTAGCCACGTCATGAGTGGACGAGGGATGGAGAACACCACTAGGCTTGGTAGTGATCATATTTCCAAAATCGTGAGAGGCTTCATAGATGTCTTCTAGGGTAAAACTTAACTGAATTTCGGTTTGGATGAGGTCAGTTGGGTGGTCGAGAGTTAATCCGACGATCACGATTAAACGATATATAGCTAAGAGAAGTAACAACTTTGTGGCCATGATATGGCTATTTAGATATATAGAACTATAGAAGGTTAGAAAACTTGTGACTCTTGGTTAGTTTTATAAAATGCTTGTCACATATAGAAAGTGTGTTTGTGCGTGAGAGAGAAAGAAAGAGTCGAGATGATTATGTCCAGAATTTGAGATGCAAGTTCTGTATTTATAGGACACTAGAAAAGGAATGGTCGAAGTTCTTTTATGGTTGCGCGCAGACACTTTGGAATGTTTGTGTGGCACGTGACACATCAATACTATTACTTTAGTATGTTTTCCAACTTATACTAGTTATGATTGGTTATACATGTAACTATTTCTGTTGAGTTTATTCAAGCTTGCATTATTGAGTCTATATATTATATTTGTTAAACACCATTAACTAATTAACGTGGATGAATAAGAAGAGGAATATATGATAACAACTACATCAGATATTAATTAAATTTTAGTCACGCGGGAAAGTTGAGAAAATAAGAACCATAAGAGATTGAACAACATTTTCCGATCCTAACTTTGGAAAGGACGCTTTTAAAATGATTTTAGGAGTTATCTTTTAATATAATACGGAGTAGAATTTATTATTAAACAAAAGCTGGTTACAAAAATAAGCTAACCTCATTTTTGTAGAGTTAATTAAGGACTAAACCGAGTGACCTTAACCATCTGCTTAGCGCAGATGGCCACCCTGTTAAAGCTTGGACTAATGTATGGCCTTAAAAATGGCGCGGGTTCGACCCGCAATATGCACTTGGTACCATAGTTAGGCATTTCACAGGCTTCACACCTTTGCCGGGTAAGGGTGATGGGTACCTAGTAGATACACAGGGTTGAGGTGTCCCTGCCAACCTACATTTTTTTTAAACCGAGTGACCTTTAAGCCTACAATAAGTCAAGTCAAACTACTCACCAAAAAAGAATAGATATAAGTTTGATTAAATAGACCTGCATCAAACTTTGAAGTAGTTAATTAACACCGTCAATTTTTAAAACGTATATAAGTCGTGCTCGGTTAAGTATAGAATGTATCTTGATCATTTTTAAATACAAAAATGCCGTTTTATTTGAATAAGTATAATAAGTTGTTAGATTTTTTTTAGAACGAAGATTTTATTAAAAACAATCTCTCTAGCAAGAAGCTAGGAGAGAAATTATAAAGGTTTCATAAGCCAAGAGTTCCAACAATAAATATTACCACCTCTACTTTTAAGCCAAAAAAAAAAAGAAAACGAACAGATTGAATAAAAGAAATTACTTTTCCTCATAGAATTAGGAAAAAAAAAAAAAAAAAGTAACGCTATTACGATACCGCAATAAACACCAAACCAAGGCCACCGTAATGACATAAACTCGATCGTTATCATTTTTGAAGCTCTAATCGTCAACCCATTGGAACCAATTGAACCAAGTAGAAAACGAAGGCAAATCAATGTCGGTCCACATACGAACCAAACGCCAATACCGACATATCTAACAATAATTAAGAATCGAATAGACCAAAACCAACATAGTTGACAATATATATGTATCAAGTGTGAAACAATAGTGAGTTGTCTGACATATGTTTACCTTCACCTTAATTATAAAATTTAAATTACGTTTACGTATGCTTAAAAATGTTGTAAACCAATGTATTCAAAGTCTTAATGTTCATACCTTGCTTAAATATATTATTTATTACGACTTTCTTTGCTAGATTATGTAAGAGAGCTAGGTATGGTAAATCTTATATGTGTATTATACGCTATGGTATGTTACCTTTTGCCTTATAACAATTTTATAACAAATAATCAAAAAAACAATCACTTTCATAACGTTCATGTAACACACCAACACACAACCAAGAAAACACATCCTCTCCACTTTTTATTCAATTTACATTCAGAAAGATAAATAAATTTAAAAAAAACTTGATAATACTCGTTATAGCCATGTCGCCTCGCCTTTGCAGTGTCGTGAGACGCCATTATAGGCATCAAATTTGCTCGACGGCACGTCATATAACCAACAATATCAAACATTTTAACCTATTCTTCTTCTAACAAGGGTTTTCTTCTCGTATTTTTCCTATGAATAATATATATTTTTCCCTCGCAATGAGATTATCATGTCGGCTAATTTTTATTTAGTTTTAGAGTTAATTGCATAAATTGTCCATGTGGTTTACACACAGTTTCGTCCTAAAAGTTTAAAAATTACACAAGTCGTCCATGTGGTTGTTACTTTTGCATGTATCAGTCATTTGACCAAACGAGCGTTAGTTTTTATTATTAAGTCAGGTCATTTGAGGTCAAAACGGTCCTTTAAGTCCATAGTAGCCACATGGACGATTTATGTAACTGACACTTAAATATCTTATTTATTTATTTTTATTCTTATTTTTAGTTTTTTTTGTTTCTTTATATTTTTTTCGATTTTTCAGTGTCTTTCACATGTTTTTTGGTCTTGGTTTCATTTTTTTTATTTGTTTTCGGTTTCAGTTTATTTTTATTTTTATTTATTTATTTTTGGTTGCGTTTTATTTATTTGTTTTTCGGTTTCTTTTATTTATTTATTTATTTCTTTATTTTTCGGTTTCGTTTTCGATTTCTTTTTATTTATTTGTTTTTATCTGTTTTCGGTTTTGGTTTCTATTTATTTTTACTTCTAGTTATTTATTTACGCTTTCTTTTTATTTATTTGTATTTTTATTTCGGTTTTGGTTTTCCGGTTTTTTCATTAAATCAGTTTGGGGTCGATTTCTTTTTCTCTTTTTTTAGATTTTGATTTACCGATAAATAAACTAGTTATTTATGAACCATCATAACTCTCCATTTATTTCATAGCTATTTCGATTTTAATAAATAAAAAAATAATAACTAACAAGTAGTCAAATATAGAAATTATGTTTTCCAACAACATTATTCCAACGACGTTAATAGTACCATGATATCTAACAATCCAAAATTATCAAATAAAGTACGAAACAACAAGATAAAAAATCACAGAAATTTGAAATGTCAGTCTTTACAATTTTTTTTGTTGCAAAAGTCTAAGAGATATAAGAATTTTTTTTCGTTTTTTTTTTCAGTTACGTCTGGAAAAATCATATGTGTGATTTCATAAATCACGTGTGATTTGTGATATAAAACACATGTGGTTTTTACAGACGTAACTGAAAAAAAAAATCGAAAAAAAATTCGTCGAAAGTATATCGAAGTGTCCGTCTATAGAAAGATGATTTAATTCCCGTCGTGATGTTATGATTCGTTTTGCGTAACGATTAACGGTTTGCGAGATATATAATTTTTTTTTAAATGAGAATTTTTTCTTTTTTTTTAATCAAAAAAATAAATTGCCATGATTGTTTCATTGCATTTTTAAAGAATATTGCATCTAATACATATATATATATATATATATATATATATATATATATATATATATATATATATATATATATATATATATATATATATATATATATATTTTTTTGCACGAGCATCTAATATAAATAAGAGCATCTGCAATGGGCTCAAATGGAAAAGCTTTTTACTATTTGAAAAAGCTTTTCAAAAGTTTTTTTAGCAATGCATGAAACGACTTTTTAAAAGACTTCAAACAAAGACTTTGCTAGTGCCAAGTGGTTTGAATGAAAATCTTTGTACTTGCAAGGATAATAATAAATGTATCAAGTCATAACACTTTTAACATTTATGCCAATAAATGTTTCAAGGGATATATTTGCAAGTCAATCCTTGTATATCAACTACACATTCCAACATCAGTCAGTATTTTCTTCTCCAGTCATAAGTCATGACCATTAATTGGTCAAAGTCTTTAATAGAAACAAACAATAGCTCTAACTTCTAACAACATTTTGTTCAAACCAGCTCCTTTTCACACTGCAAAAAATAACTTTCGGAACACGAAACAATCTCTGTAGGGCATATTTAAATGATTCGCGGTTTACAAAGAAAACAAAATGAACGTAGACAGTAAAAATTAAATTTACATTACATAAAATAATAATAATAATAATAAATAAATAACATAAAAAATAAAAGACCTTATCTAAGAGCGAACGGTACAATAAAGCGGCAACGATGTTATGGCCTACGTGGCTAGCGTTGCCGTTGCGTTACCATACCCCATCATCCTGCGTTGCCTCGGCGTTATGGTTTACGTTGCTACACAAACGTAAGTTGAAACACACTAGTGGACAAAAAAAATCATTTTAAGCCATTAACGGTTATAAATTTAAAGTTCAAAAACTTTCAAAACACCCCCATTGGGGTTTAATGGTAACCTTTTTTTTTTTTAAATACTTTTTGTAATTAAATTTTAACTCCTCTATCAATACAACACCTCATTGCCCAATATTTTCAAACTTAACCCAAACACTATTAATCATTGTAACACAAACATTATGGCTTGATCTCTCCCCCATTCTGTCAAAGAAAATCAAACTTATATTCAGAAACAATGCGGGCAAGAGGATGCGGCTCGCCATGATGCTATTGTCTTATCATGATGTTTGAGCACACAAAGGCGTCGAAGGAAAGTATGAGAAAACAGTATGCGAATGCAAAGACATTTCGCCGGAAAGACATGTTGTCATCGACAAAAATTTTCGCGATAAAGCCAGAAAAGATTACGACATTAGTGAAACGTTGTGGCAGTGTGTTTCACAGATACAAGAAAATATCAGCCACAAAATCCGTTTGGATGCATAATGAAAACAAAATTGGTGGTTTGGTATCACAATAGTTGCATCAACTTGGGCTAGATACAGAGGAATCAGTTGAAGTACATGGATTTATTGAGCAACAACATCATCATTTTATGGGTTATGAAGAAGAGGCAGTTGATAAGCATGGATTTACTTCGAGACAACATCATCAATTTATTCGAGATGAAGAGGAAAGAAGAAGAAGAAGAGTGAGAAGAACAAGCAAGGTTTCAACAAGAGTGAGAAGAGAGACACAGGAAAGAAGAAGAAGAAGAAACGGCAATGTTCAGGTTGGAATTTGGGGTTGTGGAGGAATTTGATTACGAAACAGATTAATCAATGTTAAACAAGTCATCTAGTTTAATCTTTTGAATTTCGTCCAGTTATGTAATGTTTTAGTTATCTATGTTTTATTTTTATTAATCGAAGTTTATGTAATTTATTTATTAGTTTTTAATTTTTCGAATGTTTTTAGTATTTGTAAATTTTTATTAGTATTTAATGAATAAAATATTAGTTAATGGTTTATTTAAGAATTGAAATATTAGTTAAGGGGTTAATTTGTAATTTGTATTTATTAAAAGTGTGGGTCTCAAAAGATTGTATTATTTGGTGTTATGATAAAAGGTGATTTTTTGGTGTTAAATGTATTGGTGTTAAAATGATGTGGCGGTGAGGTGACACCCAAAAATGAGTGTTAACATGTTATTGTACCGTGCCCTCGAAAACATAACCAAATATAGGTTGGTTGTGTACTGCCTTATTGGACACTCTCTTAATTCAAATTGATTGCAATTCATTCGGGAAAAATAAATAAATAAATAAATAAACAATAATTGCTCTAATGCAATCTTGCTAGTTAGAAAGCTCTATTTATTAGAGGGTAATCAGATAGAGTGTATTACCCTCAAACATGAAAAAACATTTTTATATTGGTTTACTGAAATACAGTTTGGTAGTATTTTAATTCATACTTATGTTGTTATTTTGTCAACTTTTCGATATGTTAAATCATACATTATGGTTGTTTATAAATAGGTTTATAGTATGATGACGATCTTCATACTTTTTCGAACCATGGTGGAAATCTATTCCATGCTTACTTGGCATAAAACAAGTCTAATATCTTGAACCTTTACACAATTTAATGCGTTTAAGATATATATAATGTTTATACGCTTTAAGAAGTTTATGAGTTGTGAAATAGTTTTATACAATAAAAAGGTATTGAAATAAATACCTTTAGCAACCTTATGATACTTGGAGGTTCATTGTGTAATATTTCTTAATCTATTTTTGCTAATGCTAACTTTAGTTCCAGTTTTGTATTGTTTTATTTGTGCAGGGACTATTGTGTAAGTTGATGCTATATAAGCTCTCAACGAGTTAGGGTTTCTCATTATTCAGTTTTGATAAAAGTTTCATCTCATACGCTATCAAAGTTTTCTCTAGTTCTCATCAGTTTGGTTTTCTCATTGTTTCTAGTAATAGGTTTATTGTAACAAGATCATCTTGATCTTGATCTGGGTTTTTAGGTTGTTATTTTTTAGTCTAGTGTATGAGTTTTGTATAGTTTGTAGCAACACCGTATAGAAGGACTGTTACCTGTTTCTTTGTATTTGTATTTGGATTGCATCTGTGTTGGGGACAATCCTTCGGTGTTTATTGTTATAATAAAAGATTGAATCACCAAGGGGTAGTTGGTTGGGTGATAAACCATTGTGTTAGTAGTTTTGGTACTATTTTTACATGGTATCAGAGCTTTAGGTTCTGATTGGTTTACTTCTTGGTGGTTCTTGATTAGGGTTTAGTTGATTCAACGTTCTTGTTGTTGAATCTTGTTGGTTTTGGGTTTAATCAAAGATTGGAGTACTCAATTTGGAGATTTAGGGATTTTTCTTGAAACCCTAAATTTTGGGGGTTTTTGTTTCTGGTACGATTAGAAGGATTTGGTGTTGGTTTCTTGAAGAATTAACAATTAATTGTTAGTTCGTGGTTTGATTCTTGTAAACCCTAATTTGGCAATTTGGGGGTTTATTAGGATCCTGAGGATCTGTGATTTCTGGACTAATTCTTGGTTCAGTTACTCTAGACTAAGTGAATCTAGAGTGGCTGATTGTGATTTTCCACTTCATTTGGTATACTGCACTGTAAGTGATTTCTCTTCCTTTAGGACTAACTAGTTTTAGTTTAGTGGGCATAAATGGGTTGGCTAACTTCTTGATCTGCCACCTTGAGTGGTGTGAATACCTGCTCTGGCCAACCACAGTCTGCTGACTTGGGCTAGGTTAGTTCTGGTTGTGAGTTTTTATTTTCTGCACTTTAGTTTAAGTTTTGAGTCTAGGTCGCAGGAGTTTAGGTTTTGGGCAGTCTTGGAAGTTGAGATTGATTGGTTTATTGCTGGTATGGTATTTCTGTTGGTTGTATGTTTAGTTTGGTTGTGTGATAAACGGTTATTTTTCCACTAATATTTTAATAATAAATGTTAATTTATTATTACCTAACTGTTAAATTAAGCATTCATGAGCTTGCATAGCTATTTCGGGAAGTAAACCCGCACACTGTAGCATACAGTAACTCGCCAAAACTATTTAACTCTCTTAGAAAAAGCGAGTTTTCCACTTTCTGACATTTAAAGACTTCAACGTAATAAAAACAAGAGGTTATCTCGTTTTTCCTGAAAAACGATACCACACGCGTACCGACACCACATTAGTAACGGTCTAAATTTTATAATTATTTTTCGGAGTCAATAATTTTATTTTTTACAATTTTTATAAAAACGTCTCAAAAAATATATTTTTCACAGTTACTCAACCAAGGTCCCACGTTTATATATTAGAATAACGGGATACGGGGTACACACGATACATTCAATAATAATAATAATACTTTCTTTTCCCCTTTGGTATCACCGCCCACTCACATATACAAATACATTATTTATTTGTCAGTTTCTTATCCTCTTCCCAAAACATCTTCAATAGCAGTCAATTTCTTCTTATCCTCTTCCCAAAACTTCTTCAATAGCAGTCGATTTCTGGTCAACTCCACAGAATCGATCTAGCATCATGGCTCTCACCTCCTCGAACCATTATAGTCAACCATGATAGATCACTTTCACTGTTGCCTCTTCTTCCCAAGAAGCATCACGGGAACACCTTGAAAATGTAGATCGATAATGAGCTTTGCTCAAAATGGCGCTTCACATGACCCCATAGAAAAAAGATTAGTCAAGATGATTATTTTTTTATCCTTTATATGCAATCCGAATCTCAGGTAACCACACCATCCTCATAGCTCCATCTTATCACAAGAAAGGTTTTCTTAAGAGTGGTGGTGAAGCTTTGGCTGTGGTTCTCACTTGGGTTCGGATTGATCGAATTGTATTCGGGTTTTATTTCCTTGTTGGTCTCCTTGTTTAAACCGACTCTAGTGGTTTGTAAGGTTCTAAATCCTTGTTTATTTTGATTACATTCGAATATGTGAAAATTTTTATGCGTGATTCTTATATGTTGTTTGGGAATTTCTGAGGTTGATTATTAGAATCTTGTTGATATTAATTAATGGCATGCATAAAGAAGTAAATTGATGCGTTGGTTTTTTTTTTTTTTTTTTTTTTTTTTTTTTTTTTTTTTTTTTTATTATATATCAATCCGATTTAGTCATAAGTCACTTGTGGTGAAATTAGTTAGACTTGTTATTGATGAATCGGTTTGGAGAAGATTTGGTTATAAAACACTGTGTTAAGGTCTTGTGTGGTAAGTTTTTGAATCAAGTCAAAAACCAGTTTCTTTTTGTATGGCTCGATTATGGAAGTGCTAATTCTCTTATAACTTATTAGCTTATTTTGAGTACCCTTCTCGACGCCCCACACCGAGAGGTCTCAGGTTCGAGCCACGGTGTGGCCAAGTTTGGCTTTCAAATATAGTTTTTCTTTCATTTTGATAACAAACACCAGTTTTCTTTTCCGTTTCTTCTTTCCTTTGCTATACACTTGGGCTGCCAATGATATTGGCTTAAGGGTGTGTTTAGGTGACTATACGGTGCTTGGGCTTGCGTTTTCGTATGTATCACACTTCTGTGGGCCGAAGCCCAACAGGAATTTTAGACAGTAAGGGTGCGTTTGATATATATGTCTAACAACAAGAAAGTTGAGGAATTAAGTGTGCCCATTCACATAAGCCCTGGTTACCGCAATTCTTACATGAGATATGTAAGATTTGAAAGGAAAAACTTTTGACCATAAGCCTATTGGCATGTTTCGATAAATCCACAAGTAGTAATATGTAAGATTCAAACATGTCTAAATCACCACGACATATTATGAAATAAGGAAATACTTGGATAATATCATTCCAATAACCATCGAACTCAACTCACAAAAAAAAATATGGTCAATCATAATCTAGTTTTAACACTACGAATTAACACCCTAGCATCATGTTCTGTTATACGACCAAACCGATTGTATATTTTTTATAGCAGTGTAAAGCTAAATCTAGTTAAACTAATACCCTTTGTGTGTGTGTGTGTACTGACGTATCTCGTACTTGACCTATTCCGCGACACGTTTTCGACTTGCCCGACTTCTAGGTCGCGACGCATATTTCTTTCACACACGCAAATCGACACAACTTGTACTATATATATATATATATATATATATATAATATATATATATATATATATATATATATATATATATATATATATATATGATCACTTAACGCGACACATATCGAACATGATATTTCATACTTTCAAAACTATAAAACTTAAGCCTCGGACCAACTAATGAATACATAAACTTTAAACAAATTGAAATCATGTTTGATTAATAAAATGAATTTCTACTTTACTTGTAAAATATAAACGAATTTTTTAATATTACTTATAACTAAAACTTAATATTTTTACACCAATAAACCAAACTAATGAAAAAATAAAGTCTAGCTTAACATTAAAACCATGGATTTACATTGTTTAAACTTGGTAAAAATTACTTTGATTATAAAATTTGACATTTAGTCACCTCGGGCAAACAAAAACATATACACGGGTCATGCCCGTCTTTCGTCAAAACATATATATTTAGCTTACATTTTTTTAACCAACAATGAGGAATTTTATTCATAACTTACATCCATTCATTTAAAAATGAGAGTATTAATTAAAGTTATTACTTAACTCTTTTTAAATATTTTTATGATTGTGATACATATGTATATATACACACTTAGTATTACATATTCTTTTAACAATAATGTTCACAAAATCTGTCAATGCGTGATATCTAATTGTAATTATTTTCAGTACCTCGTCTTTCGGTTATAGTCGTACCGAAGATTTATTCGTCTTCGATACTTTTATTATTGTATACCTATATACTATACACTTCCAAGAGGCAATACTCGCAAACACTTAGAAAACCATTTTTTCAAACTGAAATGCTACCACACGAGCAACAATAATGCAACACTTTAAAACTTTTGATTTAATTAAATTTTGTTGAGTCTTAAACTTTAACTGTGAACTAAAACATGCCTTACTAATCTTGGTCGCGTGTCGGTGCTGCACACTATCACTACTTTACTTTTTACTATCAGACTGCTATTTGCTGAGGTGAGTCCATGGCCCCTACCTTTACCTTTTTTATAACTGTTTTGGGGGAGAATACATGCTCGTTTTTAATTAAACTCAATGACTGTTTATTTATAATATGCGAACTAGATTTGACTATTTGGCTGAAATACTAGATTGTTTACTCGAATGCGTTATATGTATACATGACACACACATTGACCAGGTGTACTGGACATAACAGGACCGGGTGTAACGATCACATTACCGGGTGTAAAGGTCACATCACCGGGCGTAACAGTCACACTACCAAGTGTACTGGTCATTACGAGTGTACCGATTAACCAAACATTATAAAACTTGTGTTCCACAATTACGAATGTTTAAATCTATGAACTCACCAACTTTATGTTGACATTTTAGCATGTATTTTCAGGTTTTAAGATGACAGTTTACCTTTGGAGGCGCTTGGCAATGGCATGGTCATAGGTGACTCTGATGAATAGTTGGGACCGCTTTATAATTATGGGCCTATATTCCGCACTGTATTTTGAATAATGTAAACTGAATGTTTTTGGTAATGAAATTTTCTTTTAAACGGTTGAGGTAAAACCGTTCTTTGTACCTTGTGTTGTGATACCAATTTAGTAGCACCCAAACATGTATGCTTCTGCTAAACCATATTTTAGGGGTGTTACAGGTTGTTTCTTGGTTTCTTTCTCTATGTGATTATTTGTTTGTTCATTATGGCTATTATGATTAGTAGTTTAGATCAGAGTAATCATCTGCATCTGCATCCTAATGATCCTAATTGTGCTTCTATTGTAACTATCAAATTATCTGGTGTTGAAAATTATAGAGTGTGGTCTAGTGCTATGAAACTTGTTATGCAAATTAAGAATAAAATGGGGTTTCTTGATGGTATATGTCTTAGGTCTGCCTATGCTGCTAGCCCTCTTTTAGAGGCTCAGTGGGATAGGTGTAATGCAGTTGTTTTGAATTGGGTTTTAAGTTCTTTGTCTCAGGATGTGTTCTTGGTCATGTGTTTTCTAATAATGCTTCTGTTGTTTGGAAAGATCTTAAAGATACTTATGATATGATTGATGGCTCTATGGTGTTTAATTTGTTACAAAAGATTAATACATTTAAACAAGGTGGTTTGCCTGTGTCTGAATATTTTCATAAGTTAAGTTCTCTTTGGAGAGATTTTGACATACTTACTAAACTGTCTGATTGTGTTTGTGAGGCTAGAACTAAATTGAATGATCATGCTAAGTTGTTGAAATTGATGTAGTTCTTAATGGGTCTTGATGACATTTATCAGCCTATTAGGAGTGGTATTTTGACCACGGAAATCCTTCCTGAGGTTAAAGATGCCTTTGTCATCATTTCTAGGGAAGAATCCCATAGAGGGATTCCTACCACTTCTGTGAAATTTGAGAAGCCTCAAGTCTCTGCTTTTGTGTCTAAACCCAATTTGAATAATAATAGAAGAAATTCTAATAATAATTGGTCTGGTAACAATGTGAATAATAATAGAGGGAATTATGATAGTTTGTTGTGCAAGAATTATGGTTTGAAAGGACATACCATAGAAAGATGTTTTGAGTTAATTGGTTATCCCTCTGGTTTTAAAAAGAACCCTAACTTGATGCCTGCAACTCATTTTAATAATAATAATAATAATAATAATAATAATAATAATAATAATGTTGAGGCTAAGGGTTTGTCTGGGTTTAATGGTGATAGGAAAAATAGTGGAACATTGTCTTTTACAAATGAACAAGTTTTGAAGCTGATGAATCTTTTGAATGATAAGACTGGAACTGATGCTAATGCCACTATGGCAGGTAGTACTTCATGTTCTTTTTTTAATTGAAATGTTTTCTTCAATCAACACTTTTATAAGTTTTTTTGTGCTAATATAAAAGTGGGTGGAGTCAATTATCATCTGGGTTGGATAATTGACCCAGGTGCCAACCAACATATGACTAATAATACTAAAAAGATGTTTGGTGTGGTTGATATTTCTAATTTAAAACTTACTGTTTGTCATCCAAATGGTACTTTGGCTAAAATAACACATGTTGGGAACTTAAGGTTAAATAATAATGTGGTTTTGTTTGATGTTAGTTATGCCTGAGTATTCTGTGAGTCTATTGTCTGTCCATAAGATGATTAAGGATAGTAAGCTTACTATTGGTTTTGATGAAACTACCTGTTATATTCAGGATTTGAAAAAAGAGAGTGTTCTGGGGACTGGTAGTGAGTTTGGTGGTCTATACATTTTTTTATAAGGATCCTACTTGTCTTGCTGTGACTAATCAGAGTGAATTTTGTGTGCATCATGTGTCTAAAGAAGTCTGACATAATAGGTTGGGACACCCTGCTAATTAGGTTTTGAAATTATTAAAAGGGTCTTTAAATCTTACTAATGTAAATCATGAAGGTACTTGTGAAGTTTGTCGTAAGGCTAAACAAAGCAGGGATTCTTTTCCTTTAAGTGAAAATAAATCCACTGTTTTTGGGCAACTAATACATCTTGATGTATGAGGTCCTTATGAAATGATTAGCAGTGAGGGGTTTAGGTATTTCCTTACTATTGTTGATGATTATAGCAGATATGTATGGGTGTATATGCTTAAAAATAAAGATGAAGTGTTTGGAAGGTTTTTAAAGTTTTATAATCTGGTTTTGACACAGTTTGATAAGAAGATTAAAGTGATAAGATCTGAAAATGGTACATAATTTGTAAATAATAAAATATCTGATTTTATTAACACCATGGGAATAATACATCAAACTACTTGTGCATATACACCACAGCAGAATGGTATAGCTGAAAGGAAACATAGACATCTTTTGAATGTTGCCAGAAGTCTTATGTTTCAGGGAGGAATTCCTCTTGTGTTTTGGTCTGAATGTGTTTTAACTGCTACATATTTGATTAACAGGCTTCCTTCCTCTGTTTTAAATAGTAAGTTACCTTTTTATCTGGTGTATAATAAGGAACCAAATTTGTCCCACTTGAGGAGTTTTGGGTATTTGTGTTTTGCTGTAGTTTTAAAAGGGTCTGATAAATTTTCTTCTAAGTCTGAAAAATGTGTCTTAATTGGTTATGCTAGTGGTAAAAAAGGCATATAAGTTGCTGAGTCTTGAAATTAGGTCTGTTTTATATTCCAGAGATGTCAAGTTTTATGAAACTGTTTTCCTTTTTAAAATGAGTCAAAACTTGACTTCTGAGTCTGAGTGTGAAGTAACAACATTAAACTTTTTTTGATTACTTTGAAAATGAGTCTAAAACATCATCTGAAACTCCTGTCCCTGATCCCAATGACGATTTTCATGAAGGAAATACATCTGTTTGTAGAGAAGGTAGAGAACATCAACCAGATGGGGTTGTGGATACTTCTGGTTTGGATAGTTTAGAACAGATACAGTATCCTGTCTCTGATAGTGTTCCACAACAACCTGGACATGATGTTACCGCTGCAACTCCTTTAGATGATAACTATTATTCTGAGGGAGATTTTGATCCTGATTTTGAGATTCCTGTTTTTCAAAATGTGTCTGGTAATGAGACAGAGGGAGGGAGTCATAGGAGGTCTAGCAGGCCTTCTAAGTTACCTGCCAAGTTGAATGATTATGTATTAGATTCTAAAGTTAGATATGGTCTTAATAAATATGCTAATCATTGCTTGTTGAGTGATGAGAATTGTTGTTTTGTCTCAAATTTAAACAAAACTGCTGAGCCTGCCTCTTATGAGGAGGCTAGTACAGATGATAATTGGTTAAATGCTATGAATGAGGAAATGCATGCTTTACATGAGAATGATACTTGGGAGGAAGTTGAGTTACCAAGTGGTAGAAAACCAATTGGTAGCAAATGGGTTTTAAAAATTAAGTACAAGTCAACAGGGGAAGTGGAAAGGTATAAGGCTAGATTAGTGGCTAAAGGATTTGGTCAAAAGGAAGGGATTGGTTATGAGGAAACCTTTAGTCCTGTGGTTAAAATGAACACTGTAAGGTGCTTATTAAGTCTTGTTGTTCAAAAATATTGGAAAAAATTTCAAATTGATGTTAATAAT
Organism: Artemisia tridentata subsp. tridentata; assembly: GCA_021014915.2. NCBI lineage: Eukaryota > Viridiplantae > Streptophyta > Magnoliopsida > Asterales > Asteraceae > Artemisia > Artemisia tridentata. The sequence goes on along the minus strand of CP139502.1, from coordinate 252,441,111 downwards.
GCATTTTTATCTGGGGATCTTAAGGAGGAAGTGTATATGCTTCCTCCACCTGGGTATTTCAAAGAGGGTAGCAATAAAGTTTGTAAACTAAAAAAGTCTTTATATGGGCTTAAACAAGCTCCTAGATAGTGGAATCAAAAACTGTCTGAAGCCTTGTTTGAGGCTGGTTTTGAACAATCTAAAAATGATCATTCATTGTTTATCAGGAAGAAGAAATATTACTGTTTTATTCTTGTTGGTTTATGTTGATGATCTTGTTATTACTGGTAACTATGAGAATGAAGTTGAGCAATTTAAAAAGTTTTTAAAGAACAAGTTTAAGATCAAAGACTTGGGTGAATTGAAATACTTTCTTGGAATAGAAGTCTTAAAAACTAAGAGTGATATATGCTTAAATCAAAGAAAGTATTGTCTTGAGTTATTGCATGATTTTGGATTGCTTGCATGTAGGCCTGTGTTAACACCTTTTCTTGAGAGCATTGTTTTAGCTCATAAAGAAACTGATGATGATAAGTATTTAAAGAATTTTATTGCTTATCAGAAATTAGTTGGTAAATTGATTTACCTTACTATGACTTGACGAGATATTTCTTATGTTGTTCACTGTCTTAGTCAATACATGCATGCTCCTTTGCAATCTCATTATGATCTTGGTTTAAGAGTTCTCAGATATTTGAAACTTGCTCCTGGTAGTGGCATTGGGTTTAATAAAACTCAAGGTGGTTTTAAAGTCACTGCTTTTTCAGATTCTGGTTGGGCTAAATGTCCTATTACTAGGAAGTATGTGTCTGGATATTGTGTTTTTGTGAATGGTAACTTGGTGTATTGGAAGAGTAAAAACACAAGCTACTCTATCCAAGTCATCAGCTGAGGCTGAGTATAGGTGTATGGCTTCTACAACTTGTGAAGTCATGTGAATTTTGAAAGTTTTGACTGCTATGGGTGAAATTGGGTTGATTCCAGTTGAGTTGTTTTGTTAAAATAAGTCTGCTATTCAAATAGCAGCCAATCCTGTTATGCATGAGAAAATCAAGCACTTTGATGTTGATGTGCATTTGGTTAGGGAGAAAGTGGCATCTGGGCTTATTAAAACTGCGAATATTGAGTCGAAAGAGCACACTGCTAATGTTTTATCTAAAGCCCTTAGTTCTATGTGTAGAGATCGAGACCTCTCTTTCTCACACAAACAATGCTATGATCTACTCGTGAGTCGTGACACTCAAGAACAATGTAAGAACTAGATGAGATGATGTATGGATCGTATGGGATAAACTTTCGTCGAATGATTATAACTTGGAAAGAAATAATACAAAGACACTTTGAGGGAACACACACACTCTTACTTAGACTTAACAATGAGGCACACCTGATAAATGAGAGTGCGTGTGAAGATATAGCAATCACAGCCACGACCTAAGCATTAGGTGGGCTTTTGTTTGGGCTCTTGTGTGGGCTATTGTTTGCATTACATTTATACATTGATATTACAAACATTACTAATACCAATAGCCCACTTTATAATCTATTTGTTACATATGACACACAAGTTGTAGTCTTGCAAATGACTATCACTTCACATTTATTAAATTAAATGCTAACAATCTCCCCCTAAGGGATGGTTATTTCAATGATGCTCCGATGATTGGTCTTTTGACTTCAATGTCTTTAACTTTGTGTGTCGATGTATAATAGACTTCATTCATTGTTCCTTCATGCACTATGATCTTCAAAGAATCGTCTTTTGGTCGTTCTTGCCTTGATCTACTTCTTCCGACCAGATGCGTCATCATTGTAGATGATGATGGTAAATGGACTTTCGCCAGTACCTGCATAAGACAGTTAGCAATAAATCGTCCAGCGCTTATAGGTTCAGATTTTGAGATCGTTATTAGCATAGTGTGAAAACTTTCTCTAATCTTTACCAAGGCCGTTGAGAGCCTCTGAAGTATACCGGAGTATCACTTCAAGACTGTAGACCGTTTGAAGCACGTAACCATCATGACATAAGGCAAGATCCGAAGATCTCATTAAGACTCATACAACTTGTATCCTTTTTGATGAACACAAGTGTATTGCATTGGAAGTGTTCCTAAGAGATCTTTGATGAATCTCATGTCTCTAGACTCAATAATGTGCGTTTTGGTTTTAGTCATCGGAGGCATGGAGCAGAGTGCCACCTTTTCAATATCAACACATCTCGGAATGAGAGGTCGATAGATTATGTAGTGTTCTCTGTGAGAAATGAAACAAATATCTTTTAAGAGATATCTGAGTGGCAAGGAGGGGTGGTGCAACGCGTCACTGGGTCCATGACGTCTTGTCTTGAATATCAGTATCACCTTAGTGAGTACCGATAGCAGATGTATTGACCCGGTTTCTGACCTAAGTTTTCATGGAGGGCTATTTCTTTTCACCCTTTTATTAAACTTTTCTTTTTAATTCTTCAACCCCTTCTTTCTCCTTTCTCATTTTCTCCTTTTTTCAATTATTCCTAAGGACTTCTAATTCTAATCTATTGGAATTGTCCTTGGGTAGATCCCTCCGGCTCTGGCGAATCATTGGACATAACCTAACCATAATCACTTTATTACTCCATGATTATCCTAGATTAACGATCACATGCCATAAAACCATTTATGAAAATATCTCAAAGTGTTTATGAGTAAACACATTTAGATAACACATTGAGAGTTTTGTGTTTTTGAAATACTCCCCCTTCACATGTGCTCATGCATTTTTAGGATAAATTTGCACATGTTGGGTAGAGTTCGCACATATTGAAATGATCGATTTTCAATTAATATGACCATTGCGAGACACGTTTACATCACTAGTTAGACTAGCTTGAAGTTATTATCAGTCCCGGTCATATCAAAAGATCATCTCTCGAATTGGTACATTCTACTCAGACAGGTCCTTTGTGAGACACGTTTACATCACTGGATAACCAGCTTGAAATTATTACCCGTCCCGGACATGTCTTTTCGATGACGGACAGTTGATTTCGTCAATTCGAGGGTTAAAACTGAGTCTTTTTGTAGAGCTCATTTGAGATTCAAACCACAAAACTTTTACATGTTAATCACGTCTTCCCCCCCCCCCTTATACCTAATCTCCCCCTCAAAAATAGCACGCAATGATATTTTTGATATCAAGAGATTAAATGCAAAACATTTTTGGAGATAAAGACGGATTTTAGCATGAAAATTGGAACATTTTCTTTTGATACTCCCCCTTAAACAAAGCATAGGTTTAAACATTTGAGTTTAAAGTCAGTTGAAAAGGGTCTAGAGGGAGTTATCTTGAGCACATAATTTTGAGAAAGATTTTGAAAAATATTTTAGAAAAATCCTGATCATGTGCTCAAGGATTTGCTTTTTGCCATTAACATTACGAGTTCTGGTCGGAAATAATCAGAAGTCATCAATGTAGCGCGGGTTTCGTACTAAGATATACGAAAGCCATAACGAGGAAATTTTGAGAAACGACATGTTTTTAGAAAAAAATTTTAAATGAACTCTCGCTCAAGCATCTGTACATGCCCGTATCATTGTTGAATGACATTTCTAGATACGTACAGAATATCAATTATACGAGAGACATGTCGTGAGAAGAATATTTTTGGCTTTTTGATTTTATATTGTTTTTGTATTTTTGAAAATTTTCTATTTTTATATTTTGTTTTTGTTGGTTTTTCAAATTTTGTATTTTGTTTTTCAAAAAATATATACATGTGAAGCTTGTTGAGATAATTTAAGAAGATTCGAGAAGACTTTCTAACTCTTCGGGAGTTAGGCTTCGCATACCAATTCGACGAACTAAGTTGTCAAACCGCTCTTTTGGGAGGGCTTTAGTAAATAGATCGGCGAGTTGGTATTCAGTCTTCACGAAAAATAATTCAACAATACCCTCTTCTACGTGTTCATTTATGAAGTGGTAGCGGACTCTAATATGCTTGGTCTTCGAGTGTTGAACTGGATTGCACGAGATGGCTATGGTACTTTTCGAGTCACAATACAAAGGTATGCGGTCGAAAGAGAAACCATAATCTGTGAGTTGTGTCCTCATCCATAGAACTTGGGCACAACACGCAGATAGAGACATATACTCGGCTTCTGCGGTTGATAGTGCAGTGCGGTCTTGTTTCCTTGATGACCAGCCTACTAGCTTTTCCCCCAAAAATTGTGCTCCGCCTGATGTACTCTTTGCTGTAACTTGGCAACCGGCGTGATTTGCATCTGAAAATGCTATCAGTGTAAACTCCGAATCCTTCGGATACCAAAGTCCCATGTTGATGGTTCTTCGTAGGTATCGAAAGATCCATTTAACCTCTTGGAGGTGAAGTTCGGTAGGCCTTGCCTGAAACCGTGCTAATAAACAAACCACAAAATGTATATCTGGCCGACTAGCAGTTAAGTACATGAGAGAACCAATCATGGTCTGATATTTCTTCGGATCCATGGGGTTCCCATGTAGGTCAGCGCCTATTTTTTGTGAGGTGATCATTGGTTTACCAACAGAGTCACAATTTTCCATTCCATGTTTTTTCAAAATCTCTATTGTATATTTAGCCTGATTAAGAAAAATACCACGTGGGGATTGATGAATTTGTAAACCCAGAAAGAATTTTAATTCTCCCATCATGGACATTTCAAATTTTCTTTTCATGAGATTTGCAAAATATTTTGAATGTGTCGGATTAGTGGACCCAAAAATTATGTCGTCTACATAAATCTGAACAATCAAAATGTCATTTTTGAATTTTCTTGTAAACAAGGTCGGATCAATTGTTCCTTTGGTGAAGTTATTATGAAGTAGGAAAGATGATAACTCGTCATACCACGCCCGTGGGGCTTGTTTCAAACCATAGATTGCTTTCTTTAGCTTGTTGCAGCTATTTTGGGTTATGGAGATCTTCGGTTTGGAAACTACTTGATCACTCGGGTTTACTATGTCGAAGGGTTGGGACACAACTTGTTTTCAGTTGGGCAGTTTTGTGATGCGGATTTAGAGGTTGCCTTTAGGAGAAACACTTGTTTTGTTAGGAATTTGGTGGGGGATGATCTCTTAATTGGGGATCGTGGCACCAATCTCTATGCAATAGACATAAACCAAATGGCCTCTTCATCACCAATTTGTCTCATGACTAGGGCAAGCGAAACAATGTCCTGGTTGTGGCATAGACGTTTGTCCCATCTTAACTTTGACACCATAAACAAACTTGCCAAAGACAACATTGTCAATGGTCTCCCAAAGTTCAAATATACCAAAGAACACTTATGTCCATCCTGTGAGCAAGGAAAGAGAAAAAGAGCAACATATAAACCTAAACCCATACCCAGTTCGGTGGATAAGTTACATTTGTTGCATATGGACTAATGTGGCCCAATGAGAGTTCAAAGCATAAATGGGAAGAAGTATATTCTTGTAATCATCGATGACTATTCAAGATATACATGGGTAAAGTTTCTGAGGTCGAAAGCTGAAACACCAGGCATCATCATCACCTTTCTGAAGCGGATTCAAGTTCTACTTCAAGCTCCAGTAAGGATACTAAGAACTGATAATGGCACGGAATTCACAAATCAGGAGTTAAGAACACATTTTGAAGAATCTGGTCTTACTCACCAGACATCAGCTGTTAGAACTCCACAGCAGAATGGGGTAGTTGAAAGAAGAAATTGAACTCTTGTGGAAGCTGCTCGCACAATGCTGATTTATTCAAGTGCACCGTTATTCTTATGGGCTGATGATGTTGCCACTGCTTGTTTCACTCAAAACTGATCCCTAGTTCATCCAAGATTCAATAAAACTCCGTATGAACTAGTAAACAACAGAAAACCGGATATAAAGATTAAACATGATATAAAGATTAAACATGGTAGAACTAGTTTATTGATTGGGGGAGGTGTGTATGTTTTCTAGAGAGAGAAAGTAAAGAAAACATACACACCTCCAAGTAACATGTGAATCCCACCTTCCTAGTTGTGACTACGAAGGTATTTATTACAACAGTACAAGTCTAACTTAGCCCTATTGTCTAAACTAGCCCTTGTACTTAAATGCTATTGCAATTCCCGACAATGACAAAACTTTATGGCTAACAATCTCTCCCCAAAGTGATGTCATACGGGAATTGCTTACAACGTTCCCTACAAGTAAAATTCAATACAAAACATGAGAATGATCTTCAAACTTCATTACTTCGTTCGGCTTGCAGAATCTTCTTAGCTGCCATTTCTTTACTTGCAGACGAACCATGTGAGCAAATCTAATTAGGGATCAATTATGACTTTTTCACTCTCCCCTAATTAGTGCTCTCCGCCAAACTGACAACCTTTCTGATGATTGTCATTCTTCAAATTTGTCCGTTCGGGGGATTACATTATCAACATCTTCATCTCACCAAATGCATCCCAGTTTTCTTTCATATGAGAAAGCAGTACGTAACGTACACATGAAATGATAAAACCAAAGTAACAAGTTTTACATATTTCTCTCCCCTGCTGGTTACGATTTATCGGAATCAGCATACTTATGTGCACGTGAAATATTAACTGGAAGCACTTCATATAGTTCGTGAGAAGATGTAGATAAACCCAATCTACTAATAATACCATCTAAAATGTCTAACTCTTTATCAACCTCCTGTATCAAAAACAACGGCTTTTTGTAGCAACTACTGATAGAGAAAACCCACTATGATGAACTTGAGACTGAAGTAAGATAACCAGACTTGTGACTTAAACTTGCACGATAGTGTGACTAAGAACCTATACTGAGCACTACAACGTAACTCCTTATAGCATAGGTCGTTTCATATACTCATCCATCCTTCCTTAACTGTATATGAACCTCTCTTGAATTATCCACATCTTTGTGTGACACTGAGTACTACAACGTATCTCCTTTAAGTGATAGTTAACTAGGTCTTCGTCCATCCACCCCTTGACCTATGAAAACTAGATAACCCAAGACTTAATCACTACTCCCATGAGTGCCCAAACAAAGATCTCGAAGAATCATGCATCCAACGAACCCCGATATCTTCAAGATACTAAGTACACGTACCCGTGATATTCCACTTCAACTTCAAATAAGTAATAATGAATCATCCTTGTAGTCGCAGTTGATAATTTAGCCATTGTCATTTGATTGTGAATCTTAATCAGGATCTTTTCGGCTATACGTGGTGATGTTGAAGGTGTAAGCCAGTAATATCATTTGTGATTTTGGTGTGAAATCTTCCATAAAATGCAATTATAAGGATGCTGGAAAATTTTGAGTTTTAAAAATTTTTACGCCAAATTCTACCGAAAAAATTCGAATTTTGACCTAAAAATTTGAATTTTGGGCCAAAATTTTCACTATTATACCAGAATTTGAATTTCGCGTAAAAATTGTCCGTTAAGTCACTCCTCCAAATTAAATTTTACTCAAATTTTCCCGCCAAAAAACTTTTTTTTTTTCTTTTTTTTTTTTTTTTTGCAATTGCGATAGCCTTTGTCCGAGAGACAAGTGCGAAAGCCTTAGTACAATTGCGAAAGGAAGGACCAATTGCGAAAGGAAGGTCCAATTGCGAAAGGAGCTTGATTTGCGAAAGTCTGAACCAATTGCGAAAGAAGGTGAATTTCGAAAATTGCACCAATTGCGAAAGTCTAGCCCAATTGCGAAAGAGATTCCGATAAGTGTCAATTGCGAAAATCTTAGGCAATTTCGATAGAGTTCAATTTCGAAAATCAGTTCAATTGCGAGAGTCTATGGCAATTTCGAAAGTGTATCCAATTGCGAGAATCTTGCCCAATTTCGAAAGATGTCAGGTTACCAACTCTACCAACTCTTGACTTTTTCACACTTCTCTAATAATTCACCCACTGACTGAGGAGATCTACCAACTCTTACCAACTTTGACTAAATATTCTTATACAAGAATATCTATCAATAAACAAAGATGAAGATCTAAATAACCCAATCTCACTCAATCTGTTATAGTTTTCACGATCTAATAATGTTGAACACAAAAAGTTCAAACTGAAAACCAAGAGATACTAAAGAACTATCAAGGCATCCCTTTCCAACTCGTAAAATCTATAAAAAACACAACTTATAACCATAAAATTTGTGAACGATTCCCAAAAAAATCGCAACAGTTCACTTTTTTTTTTTTTTTTTTTTTTTTTTTTGAGAAAGAAAAAAAAAACGCAACTGATGAGACCTTAAGAACACAAATCGAACACAAAGAAGCTCCCTATTTCGATGAAAAACTACCAAGAACTCGGCTGATGAACAGTGACCGAGATCAAACACACCATAAATCACATTTTTTACCTCAAACACACCACGATTCGCCCCAGTTAGCTCTTGATACCAATTGTAGAGATCGAGACCTCTCTTTTTCACACAAACAATGCTATGATCTACTCGTGACACTCAAGAACAATGTAAGAACTAGATGAGAAGATGTATGGATCGTATGGGATAAACTTTGGTCGAATGATTATAACTTGGAAAGAAATAATACAAAGACACTTTGAGGGAGCACACACACACTCTCACTTAGACTTAACAATGAGGCACACCTGATAAATGAGAGTGTGTGTAAAGATATAGCAATCACAGCCACGACTTAAGCATTAGGTGGGCTTTTGTTTGGTCTCTTGTGTGGGCTATTGTTTGCATTACACTTATACATTGATATTACAAACATTACTAATACCAATAGCCCACTTTCTAATCTATTTGTTACATATGACACACAAGTTGTAGTCTTGCAAATGACCATCACTTCACATTTAATAAAATAAATGCTAACACTATGCAACATGCTTATCTGGTTAAGAAGTTGGGCATGGTGAACCTGTTTGTATCATAAGTTTGAGGGAGGGTATTGAAATAAATACCTTTAGCAACCTTATGATACTTGGAGGTTCATTGTGTAATATTTCTTAGTCTACTTTTGCTAATGCTAACTTTAGTTCCAGTTTTATATTGTTTTATTTGTGTAGGAACAATTGTGTAAGTTGGTGCTATATAAGCTCTCAACGAGCTAGGGTTTCTCATTATTCAGTTTTGATAAAAGTTTCATCTCATACGCTCTCAAATTTTTCTCCAGTTCTCATCAGTTTGGTTTTCTCATTGTTTCTAGTGATAGGTTTATTGTAACAAGATCATCTTGATCTTGATCTGGGTTTTTAGGTTGTTATTGTTTAGTCTAGTGTGTGAGTTTTGTATGGTTTGTAGTAGCACCTTATATATGGACTGTTACCTGTTTCTTTGTATTTGTATTTGGATTGCATCCGTGTTGGGGACAATCATTCGGTGCTTATTGTTATAATAAAAGATTGAATCACCAAGGGGTTGTTGGCTGGGTGATAAACCATTGTGTTAGTAGTTTTGGTACCATTTTTACCAAAGGTTTAAGAATTAATCACTTGGATCAATTATAAACCTATATTGCATCAGTATACTACTTTACTATAATGGATGTCCTTAAGACTCAAGTTAATAAAAAAGGATCGTATTTAGTTGCATTATTTTTTTTTTTTTTGAAAGCCAGCAGTATATTACCAAACAAACAAAAACAATACAAACAAAGGCATCCAGTTTTCATAATCAAGACAATTAAACAAAGCGGGACTCAAAAAAATAACACCCAAGAGGGCTTACGGCTATGTTTGGCGCGGAGCTTTCTGGAGCTTTTTGGGGCAATGAGCGGTGAGAATGAGCTTTTTTATTTTTGATATTCGTTTGGTAAGGGAGCAATGAGTTGTAGCAATTTTTTAGGAAAACTTTTTTCCCAATGCTTTCTTTTGAAGCTGTGGATATTTACAAGAGCTGTGGATATTTACAGCTATGTTACCAAACGTTTTTATTTAAAAAAAAGCTACTGCTCACGGCTACTGCTCACAGCTACTGCTCACTGCTACTGCTACTTTTACCAAACACAGCCTACAACAAAGAATACCAACTCTAAACAATTGTTTAGAGTATTTAGTTGCATATCTTTACCGTGAGTGCGGCACGCACCTTTTTGTTTGTTTCGGAGCCGTTTTGGCGGGGCGTACTGCACAGGTACCTACCTAGTGTCGGTCGCACATTCAACATAGCGTTCGGACTCATGTGCCTTCCAGAACCAGGGGTCTTCGAGCCTGCTGCGTACGATTAGCCAGCCTTGCGGCGGCAAAAGAATACCAACTCTAAACAATTGTTTAGAGTATTTAGTTGCATATTGTTACCGACAGTTTCTAAAGATGCCATACATATCTCACTAGCTCTTATAAAGTCTAACAATAATAAATTTGGCATGTTTACTATTGCTTTTGGTATTATTGTTATTACATTAGTTTGAAGAGACCATCATTCATAAGTCATTTTAATAAGTACATGATACATTTACTTCATATATACATTTTCACTCTTTCTTAATTTTTATGTTAAGTCACAACGGTACGTACATCTAGCTAGTCTTGTACATACTGATTGGTGAAACACGAGGTAAAGACGTTTCTCATTGCGCTTAACATGATGCTTCCTTCACTTGGTCCCATGCAACATTCACACCACGGCATGGGCCCTGAAGACTATCACAGTCTATATATAAGTTCATCTTGGTCGCATTTTCTTGTAAAGTTCTAGCTAGGTGTGTTACGTTTTATAAGATCTTAGCTAGGGCCTAATCGATTCGATCGTTGCTGAAATAGCAAGTTCTATGAAACTTCATTTCATGTCCTACCATTATATTTATGGGTAGTTGTAACTTATATATGGTTTGATTTTCATTGGAAATCCATCAATTTGTTCTTGGTCCCATTTAAGAAATTGTCTTCTTCTATCCGCAATCTTGAATTAAGTTTAGAAGATTCACTACCTTACCTTGTGCTTATGTTTGTGGGGTTTTGATGTTTTTCCATGAATGCAATAACATCGCAATCAATCATACTAGATGCATTGATATCCGTCAACTATACTCAAAAAGTCCTAATTTTAAGGGTGGCGGGGTCCTAGGTTTATGTTCTTTGTCAAGTGATCCACATGTTTTTTGCAGTTAGCATACTATGCCAGTATCTTTTTTTTTTTTTTTTTTTTTTGAAGGCGACTTTCAATTTTTTGGATTAGAGAGTCGTACCTGCCACAAAGGCAGGCCCTCATCCACCACATACCAGACTATGTTGTCTGAACCGGGCCCACGCTGGTGTAGCGGGGATTGAACAGCTTCCGCCCGGAAACCGTACTGCCTCCACACGAGATTACTCGCTGGAGTAACAGCCGGATGAAAACCGGGTCCGGCTCGGATTCGAATCTGCGACATTAATTGCTCACAGACTCTCTTCTTCATTGCCTAATATCAACAGACCCTGTGATCAAAGAGGACTTCCCGGATGGTCACCCATCCGGTACTACTCTCTTTGTGGCTCACTTAACCATGTAATCATTCACCACTAGACCACAAGGTAGTTGATTATGCCAGTATCTAAGATGCATTTTCAAACTTTTGATATATGTGCAATTCTAGAAAAGTAAATTCAATTCTTTTTTAGCTATTCACTAAGGGCGAAATGAAACAAGAACCTTAAATGGTACTTCCTCAAAAAGTTTAAATCGACGGTGAAACCTAACCTCGTGCACTCTTTTTATGTGCGTATCGGCTTTCCCAAGGACCTAGCCTAAGGAAATAGGCACGCGTTCTAGATTTAAGGTTGAACTCATATGACCTATTTTTTCAAAGAATGGCCGGCACATAAGTAGGCTTTCGTGTAGTTAAACTGTGACACACGATGAAATTTCTGGCCATATGTTACTCTTTTATAGCAAATCCAATCTCAAATGAAAATCTCAAACCCATACAAAACAGCAATGGAACATGCATAATCACATGATATTAAGTAGTTACTGCAGTTTACTATAGATAACAAAATTGATAAAACTGCTTTGGTTATATAAACTAAGACTAGATGTATGGTTTGGCATGGCCTAATTAACGTATTAGCTTAAAAGACATGGTCATGTGGAGGGGCTCATGGTATGCAGACCATGTGGATAGATGCCACCATGCAATTAGCTTTCTAACTCCCACCAAACAAAACTCTTTGATTCTCCTTTCGTTTCCATGTGCTTTAGAATCCATCTTTTGAGTTCAAAATCTTCTTTGACACATAAAAGGTGAAAGTGTAAATTATTGAAGGTGGACCATTACAACTTTGTAGATAAAGAACACATCTTCAACTTTTCTAGCTTGCTGTTACCCCACTTTTAGTAGTGTGATTTGATTACTTTCTTTCATTCAGGTTATGTGATTTTTGTTCTTAAGCGTCTCTACATTATTGACCAAACTAGTTTACACTGCACGCTACGTCGCACACTCGATCACTAGTCAGTTTAAATAAGAAAACAAGTTGAGGTTTCACAACCAATGGTTTAGCCATAATAGAACTAACAGCATTTAGCAAGAATGAAGCCTATATCTTCATGTCATGTTGGACACGCGAATGTAGCAAAGAGTTAGGAAAGGGTATCGAATTATATGCTCTTTTGGTAGGTGTGATATCGACTTCACATTTTTAGTTATGGGTCACTAATCAGCAACTTTTGTGCATAGCGCATCCGCCAAAAGGCAAAATCTCTTTCTTACAATGCAAGACATGATTAAAAGAGTTTTTTTTTTTTTTTTTTTTTTTTTTTTTTTTTTGTGCGCGCGCGCGTGCGCGCGCGGTGGGAATTGAACTTACGTTGTCTATGGATTGCTTAAAGACTTAAGCATCTACTTCTGAACTATCCAAATGAAGTTATAATACTTAAGCATCTACTATAAATATACTCATTTTTTATTTATTGATTTGCTTGGGCATGGTATATTGGTATCCCAGAGAATCTGTAGCAAAAGTCGATTATACTTCACAGATCATATTCCATTGAGTTACTTTTTCTTGTTGATACTTTTTATTATTTAAACATTTCTTTTGTTCTTTAGCGATTACAATCAAGATGTATATGAAGGGGTGGAAACGAGCCGAGTCGAGCCCGAGCCTGCCAGAGCTCGAGCTCGGCTCGTTTATATTCTAGAAAGCTCGAGCTCGAGCTCGGCTCGGTTCGAGCCTTAAGATTTGAGCTCGAGCTCGGCTCGTGTTATGCTATATAAGGCTCGGGCTCGGCTCGTTTATGATGTGTTTGTGTAAAGCTCGAGCTCGTGTTATGCTATGTAAAGCTCGAGCTCGTGTTTTTGTAAAGCTCGGCTCGTGTTATGCTATGTAAAGCTCGAGCCTTAAGATACTAGTAGTATATATGCATACATATACACGCTTATATTATGTATTATACATGTATATACACAAAATATACTAGAGCTCGTTTAGGCTCGCGAGCCTAATCGAGCTCTGTATATAAAGCTCGGGCTCGGGCTCGTTTATTAAACGAGCTTTAATTTAGGCTCGGGCTCGAGATCGTTTAAGCTCGGCTCGTTCAAGCTTTTTACCGATCCGATCCCGAGCTTTTTACGAGCGGCTCGGCTCGTTTCCACCCCTACGTATATCCATGTCATCTGCCTAATCTTATAATTGCATGTGCTTAGTTTCCTATCTCCCAAGCTTTCCTTGTTAATTGGCCTACTAAATAATCAGTTTTTTCTCTTTCAAAAGAAAAATATTTACTGCGTTTCTAGTTAAATGTCCACTTTAATATTTCATAAAGTTTAAAAAAAATAAGTTTGTTACAATATTAACCAGTAAAATTTCATTTTCACCCACTTAAAAGCATTTTAATTAGTTGAAATTGATATCCTCATTCTTGGTTTCTAAATAGGAATAGGAAAATAAAACCCGTTTGGATTGATTGGATTGGTGACCCGATCAAAGCTTGTACAATCTCCATATAATCTTTTTCACTAGCTTCTTGTTAGTGTGTTGTTTTTAATGCAAAGCCGTTGAAAAAAAAAAATAGTTGAAATTGAAAGGGAATACTTATTTTGAGACAAAGTACCATTGTTTATTAGAATAATGAGTTTTTTCATCGATCCACAATGTATAATAAAACTGGAATATAAGTACATGAAACATTTATGCCTTTTACCCTGAACTAAATGCATGCATAAAGTACTTTGTGGCGATATGCTCTAATAATTCTTGTATTATGCATGTAAGGGAGATCTTATAATAAAATGATTTAGCTATTTAGTTGGTCTAGCCTTTGGGTGTGTTTGTTTCATTAAAATGTTTTGAGTTTGAATTTGACTACCACATCGTACTGGTAATAGGTGGCTATAAAATTTAAATCTGAATGAAACAATATTGTTTGTTTTTTATAATTGTCTAAATGATTTTTGTTGACTATTATTTTAAATTACATTAAAAGTTTGTGTAAACATGAAACAAAACATTTTTAACCATTAAATAAATTATCTTAATACATAGATATCCTAAATTTAACATAGTAAAATGTTATTACATGAATTGTCTTAAAATAAAACATAAGTCATTTCAAAACTTTGAAATTCGAACACGGTTTCAGTTTCACACTTAAACGTTGTTATGGTTAACACACATGTAACAATTTGAGGTCATTATTTAATTATTTAATTTTACTTAATATTTTATTTTAAGTAAACTTACTTTTGCGAGTAACTGGATAGGTTATTCCGCGTACAACGTTAAACGTACATTTAATTCAAACCGACACCTAACAATACTCAGTATAATTATTTTTATACATTTTTGTTCCTTACAATCATATTTTAAATATTCGATTTTTACTTTTTCATTTTTACTTAAACTTTGTACATTTTGCGTTTTGTGCATTTTCAGTCTACGTTTTCAATTTTTAAACAACAATTAATCACCCAACAAGCTCAAGGATCACCTAAAATATCAAAATAGGTTTTGATGACAAGTTTTAACATTTTTATAAGTTTTACATTTTTATGTTACCCGGTTTTAAGTTTCGCCTCTTAAAAACTTTACGTTCTCAATTACCGGGATCAAACTATACCCTCTAAACACAAATTTACACAAAAAAAGCAAACCCTTCCCACCCCACTCACAAACAACGACCAAACCACATGGGTATACATCCATGTGGTGAGTCATATAGTGGTGAGTCATATAGTTGTGGTGTAAAAAAAATGGATCAAATTAAGACACTTGTACTAAATCCTTGCATGTCTTCAAATAATACTCATAAACTAGATCTCAAAACAAAAACACACCATATTTCTTGTGCTCTCTCTTTGGCATGTAATCTCAGCCCACAACACCCTTAAATCAATCCATTTCTTGATCGCCCTGTTGTACAAAGAATAAAAGTGGTAGATAACACTTTAACTCGAACGTAGCCGAAATCCCCGCGTAAAACGGAGTTACGGAACTCACATTATCGCAAAAATGGTGGGACTGTTTAGAGGTGTCCCGGATCTGACTTGACATATAAGGATAAAATGTTAATTTCACTTAGGCTATGCAATTTTAAGAGCAATAAGACCCACAAATCTAATTAGCACACTTAAATACCTTTCCGGAAATATAAAATTTGTAGTATAACTCCTTACGATTTATGAGAAACGGAATTTTTAATAACAAATGTCGACTTTTTATCAAAACCCTCACTTAACCCAAAAATTATATAACTTATCAAATTTACATAGATATAATCAAATATATTTTATAATATCTCGAAAAAATTACATGGTTGGTCCCTGTGGTTTGCTCAAATTTCATGTTTAGTCCCTAAGTCGTTTTAATTACACAAGAGATATCTATTTTTGAAACCTTGCACTCATTTAGTCCCTATTTTGGATGGGCCGTAAGTTTGACCATTAAGTGTTTAAATAATATTTGCCCGTTAGTTCATCCGTTAATATTTTTTGTACCGTTAATCCTCATTTTCTAAAATGAATTAAAAAGGGCATCATGGCTCGAACTCAGGTCTTGTTGCCCAAAAACCAAAGCCCCAACCACTGGACTAAGCGTCCAGTGGTGTAATTATATCAACATAAATTCTATTTAACATTTTTTTCAAACTAGTTTTTATCCGTTTTTGCTGTTAACAATCTCGAAGTCCGAACCTATAAGTACCGGATGTTTTATTGCTAACTGTCGTATGCAGGAACTTCTGGCGATTGTAGCTGATTGCTGTTGCAGCTGTTTGCGGTTGTAGCTGATTGAAGTTGCAGCTGAATGCGGTTGTAGCTGGTTGCAGTAAAGATGCCAATCCTCTACCACATGTTCACACTACATCATCATTGTAACTCAAGAATGTCATGATCAACCTAAAAGACCTTTTACACGGCTTCTGCAAACTCTGATGCTAAAGATCATGACACCAAATAGTGTGAGCATGTCGGCTCAAAGAATAACACATCACATGGAAACATACTGCTGAAAGATGACTTGGAAACAAATGTTGGATGATAAAGTCGAAGAATACTCAAAGATCATCCAAGACAAAGAAAGGTCATCTAACGTACACTGCTGAATGCACAAAGTTTCAAGACAATGAAGAATCAAAGACTACGAGCTATGACGACAACTTCAGAAGATAAAAATGCTAGAATTCAAGTTATTATTTCCGGGGTGACCTCCCTTAGGGGGAGATTGTTAGGAATATAAATATTCATATGAAGGCTCGGTCACCCCGAGCATCTAATTAGCATTTATATAGCTCGTAGGCTTATATATATTTGTTTAGTATTATTAGTAATATTAGTATTAGCTTAGTCGTATTTATATTTGTGGAGTGGGTCGGGGCTTTCCCCACTGTCAGCTCACTCCACAGCCCACTAGGGGCACCAAATAGTAGTAAGTATATAAACCCCTTCCCACACTTGGGAAGGGTTGGAACTCTTGTCACATTTCACATAGTTAATCTAATATCCAGATTTTCACAAAGAGTCTCCCACCTCTCTCTAACTTCTCTCTACCAACTAACTCAAATGGGTTTCTTGATCTTTCAAGATCCAAGACCACCCGAATAGATCCACACAATCAAGAAGGTTAATTCCTACAAAAGACGGACAAAAACGTAAAAAAATGGACAAAAACGTAAAAAATGTACGAAAAGGTAAAAAACTGACGAGGACGTAAAAAAATGGAAAAAAGCGTAAAAAATGGACGAAAACGTAAAAAAACGGACATAAACGTAAAAAAACTGACTAAAACGTATAAAAACACACGAAAACGTAAAAAAAAAGATGAGAACGTAAAAAAATGGACAAAAACTTAAAAAATACGGACGAGAACCTAAAAAACGAACAAAAATGTAAAAAATGAACGAAAACGTATAAAAACGTAAAAAAAATTGACGAAAACGTATAAAAACAGACGAAAACAGATAAAAACGAGTTTGAGCCAAAAAAGGTTAAATATAATTTATTTTGATATAATTACACCACTTAACGCTTAGTCCAGTGGTTAGGGTGTTGGTTTTTGGGCAACAAGACCCGAGTTTGAGCCATGCTGCCCTTTTTAATTCATTTTAGAAAATGAGGAGTAACGGTGCAAAAAATATTAACGAATGGACTAACAGGCAAATATTATTTAAACACTAAATGGTCAAACTAACGGCCCATACAAAATATGGACTAAATGAGTGCAAGGTTTCAAAAATAGGTATATCTGGTGTAATTAAAACGACTTAGGGACTAAACATGAAATCTGAGCAAACCACAGGGACCAAACGTGTAATTTTTTCTAATATCTATAAACGTTATATAATAATAATAATAATAATAATAATATTGATGTAACTATTTTATAAACATAAAATTTGGTAAACTATAATTTTATTAAACACTTGATATATTTTGCACTACCCAAAGTGGTAGGACCCACTTTCGGTAATAAACCCATCTTTTGGACCAATTGACCACATATCGACATAATAGGATACTTAAACTGTAGAAATAACATAAAAACCCGAACATCGGACAACTTATAAATTAGGGCTCGTAACAATTTCACAACTTTTCAATTTTAATCCCTATCACTTTATAAACCTTAAAAATACTATGTGCAATTGCATTATTGATATAATATACTTACTTATATTCATACTCTATTATTTTAAAACCTAAGACGCAATATATTATTTTTAGGTTACTCGTAGGACATCTCGGTTTCCTCATTCCTTATTTACATCTTGCTATTTGATCTTTGGTGAGTTCATGGCCCCACTTTAACTCCTTAAACTGTTTATAAACCCATTGGCGGAGATACATGCTATTTTACAATTTGGACACAAATGTTTTAAACTGTATGCTTACCTGAAAGTATTATAATGCCTAAGTACCGCTATTTCCAAAAACAAGTCCCTAATATCATGAACCATTAATTACTTTATGTAAACGCGAATATTGTAAATAGGCCTATTGGGATTGACGAATCCTGTTCGTGTTGATTGGATAGACAACCAAACGCATTATATTTGAATAACTAGGTAAATGGAAAATTACCTTCCAGGGCATTATATTCATTTCTATGAAACCCATAGTTAACGTTTGAGTGTCATGAGCTTAGAGCAATACTTACTATATACCCGTAATTGTATTCGTTGCAATTATTATTTTAACTCTGAAATCTTGTGGTCCATTATTTATTTATTAAGCTGTAGAACCATAGAGGGGACGGTCTCTTCGGCTTTTTGAGTGTTTAAAAACTTTAATCCTCAAAGAGTACCAAGTGGTTTATACAACAACAACCACAGTTACAATCACAACCAAAGTATATAAAGCAAGTAAAGAGACACTACGATATATACTTGTTCGGGATAGGGGGTTTATACCATCCGTACGTCCAGTTGCGAATCCACGACACTATACTATTCACTAAGTATAATCCTTTCGGTGGACTACAAACCGTTACAACTTCACTCCACCGATATGCACAAAGATCGGTGCTCACTAAGAAGAGCTACTCGCCAACGGTATTCCGCCCTCGGAAACCACCCTCTAGGACTCGTGATTCGACTTAACCATAAAGACCACTAAGACCACAAAGACTTCCCACCAGAAGTATCAAACCCCAACTAGATCTCCAATGATCTAGGCTTGGTCACCTCGACACAAGACTTCCCTTCCAACCAAATCGAGTGAATAAATGTTTGATTGTTTAATTAAGCCCTAACCTAACCTAGAGACTCGATTGTAATAGAAATAGAATAGATAAGAAGACCCTCGACACAATCACAAGAGTGGATTAGGTTCTTGTGATTCTTCCCTTGCAAAGAGATGTGTTCTTTCAAATGATTTTATGTGAAAGATTAAGAACACAAGAGAGAATTATAGGATTGAGAGAAAAGAAATTAGAGAGAAAGAATAATAGCAAGGGGTGAGGAATACAAGAGGCAAGGGTGGGTATTTATAGGCCAAGACCCAAAATGAGAAAACAACATCAGAGTCTGGCGCGCTGCTGGCGTGTTAGAGCGCCAGCGACGCGCCAGTATGTCTGGTGTTTTCTCTTTTGGGTTTTGGTCTTTTAAATACCCAACCTTGCTAAACCCCCAATTGTAATTCACACATTTAGACCTTTACATTATTTATCCTCAAGGTCTACCAACTCAAATCGTCATTTTGTAAAAATGTTTTGTGAAGTGTTTTAGTGAAACCAATTATCAAAGAGAGAAGAATAGAAGGGATAATTGGATAAGGGTGGTTTGGATATTCCTCACATGGCATAGAAAAGGGAGAAAGAATATGCCATGGTATATTCCTTTGCTTGGAAAGGAAGTGTGTATGTTGGATGAGATAAAGAGAGGGAAGATTTGAATTTGAAATTCAAATGTGTGAGAGGGAAGTGAGAGAGAGACTGAGGTTAGGTTAGAAGGAACCATGGTTGAGTTATATGAGTAAGCATGGTTAGGTGAGAAGAGAATATCCAAGGGAATATCCTGTGCTTGGAGAGAAAGGGGAGATGAAGGGTTGACATGAGTTTGGATGAGTTGGAAGTGATGTGATGGAAGGGAGCCTTGGTTTGAAATTCAAATTTGAATTTGAAGTGTGAGAGGAGAGTGAGGAGTTAAGGTTGTGAATGAGTTGGATTGGATATGATGGGAAGCCTAATGTGAGATTCAAATTTGAATTGCCCATGTGATGAAATGAGTTGGCTAATGTGTGAGGGAAGGAAAGGGTTGTGAGGAAAGTGTGTGTAATTTGAATTTGAAGCGAGTATGAGAGTGTAGGAGAGTGAGTTTTATGCGTGTAAGAGTGAGTTGGATAAGGATGGGATGTTGAAGTGATGGGGAGCCTTTTTCATGGATTCAAATTTGAAACTTGAATGTTGGAGTAGTAGGAGGTGGTTTGTGGTGAAGGTTTATTTGTGTTTGAAATGAAGGGTTGGATGAAGAAGATGATGAGATGGTGAAATCCTAGTGGTTGGATTGGAATATAGAGAAGGGAATGTTTGGAAGATTTGGTGTGGGAATGTAGGGGACAAGAAGTACATGCAAGTACAAGGAATATTAGGGAATGTTGGGGATAAGATTTGGGAAGAATTTGAAATGGTTGGAGGATTAGTTTGGTGTAGAGATTAATCAAAGGAGTGATTAAGGCTTAATCATTTTGTCATTAAGGAAGAAAAGAATTGACAAATATGCTTATGGGTTCAGAAGATCAAAGGTTACTTATAGTTTCAACTAACTCAACGTCCATTCATAATCTCATAATTCGTGAATTTTCACGACTCGATGTAATCAATAATCACCTTGATGCAAACAAGCTAAGTGCTTTGCATCATTGTAAAGCATATCCCATAACGGGAAAGGATGCGTTTACACAAAGGTACCTTTGACTTAGTTTGCCAATAAGGGAGTAAACCCATTACATGATTAGAGAAGACGTAAACACGGATTATGGCCATATTAATACTTTCACTTGATGTTACATGAAATATATAAGTCCCTTAGGTTTAGAAAAGCCTTGGCTATAGGCGTTTATCAAAATACTTGAGTTGGCGTTTTGCCAAAAACGGGAGGTTGTAAATTTGGATCCCTCTAATTCTAAAACTCGTTTAGAGTGTTCCCAATGAATCACATAACATATTCATACCTGTATTGAAAGATCCACATTTTTCGGGTAAGGGGAAAGCCGACTTTCAAATTTTGTCCCGAACCTTTAAAGAAGGCTGGCGCGTTGGAGCGCTGGCAGCGCGCCAGGCCCAGTTATTGGGTCGGGAGAAATTTGGCTATCGTTTGTAATTTTATGTGAGCGCTAATTAATGTTGTCCCAAAAAAATATATGAATTTCACTCAACCTTTGTGTTGACTTTTTAGCATGTTTATCTTAGGTCCTTATGGTATTGGCAAGCATGAAGTCGCATGGAGATATTTTGAAGGCTTGCATTTTGTTATCATTCGATAAACTTTTAAAAACTTTTATGGTAATACATTATATATTCTAAAACTATTTGAGACCTCTTGTAAACTCAAATGTTTTATTTTGATAGAATGATAATCTTTTAAAAAGTCTCATTTAGAGTCGATTTCTATGATTATGATTGTTTTACTATGAAGTAGCAACCCAATGATATTACATTCCACTGCGATATTTTGTGGTTGTTACAGATTGGTATCAGAGCCATGGTTATAGAGAACCAGGTCGCATTTTTTTTTACCTAGACTATAACCGCTCAATGGAAAACTAGAAGGGGGTTGAATAGTTTTACCGTTTTAAAATTTTATTTGCTTTGAGTACTTCGTGTGAATTCAACTAATGTAGATAACAAACAATAAATAATATGCAAGTAAAGAAAGAAACGATCAAACCACAACACTAGTGTTTATAGTGGTTTGGTCTACAAGGACTCTTTTTCCTTGCCCTACTCCACTCCCCGAGTCTCCAACTCAAGAGTTTTTCTTCACTAATCAACAAGCTCCTTTAACCGGCGGAGAAAACCTTTACATGTCGCTTACACAATATTTCCGATACAAAGCTAGATGTCGAGTTCTTTTACAAGGGTACAACCACTCCCGTCACACTATGTACTTTGAGGACTAAAATACTAACCGATCACTACAGAGGATTTATGATTGTTTGGTACAAACAATGATGTGTGAACAAGAAAAATTCACACAGTTACTAACTAACAAGTCTTGCAATGCTTTGTTGAAGATTGTAATGCTTTGATCTTCTTGCTACAAAGAAGTTCACTTAAAATGAAATATGAAATATGAAATATGAATGAGTTAGATATAAATGAAAGAATGTATGATGTTGTTTATGCTTGTAAGTGATGAGGAAACAACATGGAATGGCTTGCTATTTATAGGCAAAAAGCCTCAGCAAGCCACGGATGGGACGGATCCAAATGTAGGGATCCGTCCGTGTACATGTTTGGTTCCGCGTGGACTGACAGAAAATCTCCAAAAATCTTTATCAAATCCAACCAAAATATTTCCATATCTTTCCAAGGATTCATTGAATAAAGATCTAAACAAGATATTCATGATATCTTCCAATGATCTTCAAAAAGTTCCAAAGATTTCAAAGATGATGCATGCCATGATGTCATAATACATTTCCATTTTTAGATTAAAATGTGTATACTAGTTAGGTGATGTTTTAACTTTGTGTTTATGAAAGACTTGTGAATATATATGTAAAAGACTTAACTATATTTATGTTTTGCTAAAATAAAGTTTATAATTGTCGTTAACAAAATATAGCAAAGATCGTAAAATATAAATAACATTTTTTTAGACGATATTTGTATTAAAAATCTCCCCTTTTTTGTTGAGGACAATACATAAAGTTTATTTTTAAGCAATGAGATAAATAAAGTGCAAGTCTTTAAAAATACAGATTAAACTAGTTTTATGCAACTTTTAAATCAATTTAGAATATTAAATTGTATAAAATATGTGAGTTTTGAGTTTTAATATTTTCTCCCCCTTTTTGTCAAAATAAAAAGATGAAAGGCGTAGCGGAATGTAGTGCAAACCCGAGCTTGATTAGCACCCCCTTGGTCAATACTCCCCCTAGTTAGGGTGCCAATTATAAGATGCATGGATTTTGAGTGCTACAAAACAAATGTTAGTGATAAATAAACCAAACCAACCATATATAATGTGTAACACAATCAACAGATAATAAATATCACAACCAACACACAAATAATCGAACAACATTCATTTAAATAAAATTCATTTTGACAAAATTCAAAACGATGGGACAAAAATGAATAAAAAGTCCTATTTCTAGAAAAGGAAAATGAAAAAAATAAAATAAAAGTAACATGGAAATAAAAATCCTAAGAAAAATAGAAAAATAAAGTCCTAAGATGTGAAGCTCCTAACTTGATCATCTATTGTGGAGGATGAGAAAGAGCGTTAAGACGCTCGAGGATGTGATTTAGAATGAACCTCATCTCGTTCTGGAGTTCATGAACCATTATTTTGGTTCTTTCACTAAGATGAGCGGTTCTTTCACACAAGGAGCAACCAAGGCGAGTGAAGTTTAGTGGTAGACTAGGTTCATTTGTTGGTGGTGGTGGTGTTGGAACATTTGTTAATTGGTGGTTGGGATTTGGTGGAGCTATGATTGAAGAAAGCAAGGTGGTTTGTAGTTACATAGCTTCATGGAGGTGAGAATCCGCCATGTTGGAGAAGGCATAGAGGTGGTCTAGTTCATCATTGATTTCATCTTGAGTTTGTGGAGGATCAATCCACATGGACTCGTCAATGTTCCTAAGAGTAGGTAAAAAGGGTTGAGGTTGTTAAGGTGGTGGAGCGTGGTCTCCATAGAGTGGGCCATGGATTTCCCTATAAATAGGATGGAAGAGTAAGGGTTGTAGTTGAGATGGTTCATAATCAAATGGTAATGGTGGTGGATTTGTTGATCTTGGAGGTAGGTCTTCTAATGTTTCAAAAAACGGGTGTGGAGAGGTTGGTGGTGTAGTAAATAGTTCTAAGGGTTTAAGTTTTGCAGACTTGGGAGGTGATGCTGATTTGGGTATTTGAGATGGAGCGGAAGGTGGGGTGGTGACTACCGGTGTCTTTGTTGGTGATGGAGTTGTTACGATGATAGGTGAAGGTGTTGGAGTGGTCAAAGTGAGAAAGTTTTCATCATGGATATGAGATGAGATGTTGAGTGGTGAAGAGTCTGATGATGATGAGTTTAGGTTGACAAAACAACAAGGTTTTACACTTATCCTTGCGGTTCTTCTATGTGGTCTTGAGGGTGATGAAGAGTTGGTTGATTTTGTCATTGTGAAAAATGCTTGAGATATGCAAAAATTCACTGGAAATGGTGGTGAAGGTGTGAGAAATGATCATCCTAGAGGTGCTAATTTATAGAATTCAAGATTCATGGAAGAGTATGTTTGGATTTGATGTTAAACCATACAAAAATGGTGGTTTCTAATGATTTGGAAGTGGTAAAGAAGGTTGTCAAATCATCAAAGTCAATCCAATGGAAGAGTGTTGAGTGATATAAGTGAGATATGTAGTAAATGTGGTGCAATCATCACAAAATCTTTCATGTCAGTGACCCACGGATAACAAGGAACCAAATTTAGGGATCCTTGCTTCATGGAGAAATGTAACTTGAGTGAATTTTTGAAGTTTCTAATTTTGGTGAGAAATGATTTTCCTATTGGTCTAAGTGAGCTAAGATGATCTTAATATGAGGGAATAGCAGTAAAAGTATCCTAGTAACAAGAATGAGTGATCTAGAGTGCATGATTAAATGAAAATTTAAAAAATTTAGCTGTTGGCTGGCGGAACCAATCGACAACACAGGCGGAACCATGAATTGGTTCCGCCTGATCCGGCAGGATAATTTTGGCAGAACCAAAATTTTGGACGGACGAAACCAAATTTTTGGTTCTGTCCCATCCGCCAGGCCAAAAAGGTAAACAAAGGGCAATTTTGAACCCCCGAACCCCGTTCAAATCTCGTAAGTTATCTTAAAACATGTGTAATTAATTAGTTATGATTAGAAAATAACAATAAAACAAGTATTAACACATTTAAGGGTATAGATCAAGCAGGGGCTAATAATTTCACTAATAATGTGAAAAAATGGAAAAATGATAACATCAAGATGTTATCTACCTGCAAGACAATGTTAGTTCACATAATCGTTCAAAGTTAAATTATCATCCTAAAAAAGACAAATACATCAAACATCATTGTTTTAGAGCATATATACCAAACACTCATAAAACCTCTCATTGCCTATCCAATTTCTTGTTGATCTTGGTGAGGAATCTTCCAATGCACTTGAACCGTCCTTTTGTTTGCTTGAATTCTTCTGATGTATTTTCAATGACTGAAAGTTGTTGGAAGTAGTCAAGAGGAGGAAGCCTAGAGTTGGGAAGTCCATCATCCTCGCTCATTCATGATGATGATGAGGAAGTTGGAGGATGAGGACGTTTTCCTTGAGTCTTTATGATGCGTGGTTTTGCGACCTTACAACAGGTTTTACCTCTCGAGGGATCTCAAGAGGCTTGCAATCCCCACCAGGCAGTGTACCTGACCGATTTAGTATAGTGTAGTGGCAAGTACCGGGGGATTGATCATTCTCTAGGGGAATAGTGTCGTTAGGATTAAAAAAAACTACTCTAATAGGTCTAAGGGTGAGGGAAGATTCTTTTTGTATTTTTTTATATTTTTATAAAAGAAAGTAAAATCTCGGGTTTGAAGGAGTGGGCGGAATTAGTTGCTAGTCAACTAACCCAAATAACTACAATTGCAAATAAAATAAAATAACTGAAAATAAAAAGGTGGTGGAACTTATATGGAGAGAAATGTGTTTACTTAGATTTTCTTACTCCCTAACTATCTTTTACCGGTTGATTAGTGTTATTAATTGCGTGGATGACGGGTGTATTCCTTAATACCAATCGTGGGGTGGCGTACGTACTTCCCCAACTCTATAAGCTCCTACTTCACTCCTATGTCGAGCCGGCTAAGAAGCTCCTAACATGGGATCACTAGAATTCGCACATGCATTAAATACAACCATAAAAACCTTAGTACTCATTGGTTCATGTTTCTTAAGACGTTCAAGCAAGTTACCGTATAGGAGGTTAGCCAGTTTTCTTAAGCCTAACATCGATAAACAATCATCCAATACAATTAATAACACACCAACAACCAATAATCAATAGTTAGGTTTCATTAGATCTAAGCAAACACAAGATAGATCTAGCCTAGCATGTTAAATAAAAGACAAGAACAAGATATAATCAAACAACACATAGACATATTGAATGATTAATTGATTACTTATCTTCAATTGAACATGGAAGATCCAAGGGTATAAAACCCTTAAAAGTAGCAGAAAAATCGTCTTAGGGTTTCTCCTCACAAAGTTGCACACTAATGACTAAAAATTATGAGAATATATATAGAAAATCAGATCTGACGGCGTCACGTTATAGAGCTGACGCCGTCACCTCGCCGCGGTTAGGGTTTCTTGATGGCCTTCTTGACGCCGTCCCCTTTTAATCATCCAAAATCCTCTCTGGCGCGTCAGGGGTTGACGGCGTCACAATGGTGGTTGACGCCGTCACAGGTACTTTTCTAGCCGATTTTGAGACTTTGTCGTTTTCTTCACTTTTATGCTCCAAAAACGTCCAAAATGCTTCCTTTCCAGATTTCTTCTCCAAAGTACCTAAAATGACAAAAGGAACGATTTAGGGCAATATTTGATCAAATAAATACGATTTAGGGCTTAAATGACCCCCTAAAAGCGGTACACTTTTCGCTTCATCAAATACCCTTACACTTGAGATTTGCTTGTCCTCAAGCAAATGCGCTTTTATTCTAATCAAAATACAAGTTAGGGGTCATTTAACGCTAATATAAAAGTAATTACAACAAATAGTCGTTCCACTTTAATCATAATAAGCACGGAGATTACAGACTAGCACCTCACAAGTAGTGTTTAGATACTCACATCTCTCAGGTGTAATAAAAGTATATCTCATAAATGAAAATGAATAATATCTCTCACTACCTGTTATAGCAAATAGATTACCATAGGCTTGGGAAAGGATCAAAAACCTCCTCCACTAGGCGTAAGCACCTAAGATAAACTATCAAAGAGGGCTTTTAAACGAGTTATAACGTTAGGTGTAGGGATATGATAAACACGGTTTTGTTGGATAAAGGATATTTTACTGGTGGCGAGTTAAAGATCTTGATTAATTACATGTACAATATGGCGTTGCTAAGCCAAGACTAGACTCGACTTAAGCTAAAAAAAAAAATAACAAAAAGATAAAATAAACATAAAATGAAACGGGATGGTAGTCTGTATGTTTTTTTTTTTTTTTTTTTTTTTTTTTTTTTTATTTTTATTTTATTGCATACACTCTTGCCCTACCATCCAAAATAATACATCGCAGGGGGGTTGTATCCCCCTTACACTTGAACTTTTACATAACTTTACAATTAACTATTCTAATGACTCGAATTAAGATAATCGAAACACTTGGAGTACTTTTAAAATATTTAGCACATATGGGGGTAATAATGTTGTTCTTCCCCATTACTCCATTACACTAGTACTTTACCCATGAGTCCCAATCGTCCCAAAACAATATGTACAAGGATATGACTCGACTTAGCAACCATGTAATCAATTAGATAATTAACTTTGGGTTTAAACAAATGTTGTCACAATAATACACTAAAAATGAGTGCATACAAGGTAGGCTAAGGCGATTTGGGTGTACATTTAAGTGGGGTGTAAACAAATTCTTACTTTAAGTAAAATGCTTAAAGTTAGAAATAAAAGATAGGCTCTGAGGGGTGTACTAGGGGTATCGTGTACTAAAAATGAGTACAACGCAAAGGGTGTGGGAGAATTACTTGACCAATGTAGCCAATGTAATTATAACAAAAACACAGGTGTAAAACAATGGGTTAATCCTAATGCCTCTTATCATGTAGTAAATCTAACTACACGAATGTAGTCTCACTTGTGGCCTCGGAATGGTCCAACGCAAGTTCTAGAATCTAAGTGCTACCGGTAACACATCATAGCATAAATGCTTTTCCTACCAATTCTAGGGGCGAACCTCACAGATTTTGGGGGTGGAAAATTTTTTTAGTGGTACGGTTTTGTGCTAGTCATATAACTCCTATCCGTGAGACGCTCATTAAGACCAAAGTTTCACTCCTATATGTTGTAAAAAATTTTAAATTTGGCACTAAAATTGCCTTAACAGGTATTTCTCTCAGTTTTGTTACACATCTACCATTAAACAAACGAAAAATCAAGCGTAATAGCATTCTCTAAGGTATCGTACTTTACCCCCCCTTACACTTAAGATGAACATTGTCCCCAATGTTCAAATAACAAGATATAAAAGTAAATAAGGTAAAAGAATGAAATCAAATACTCCCCTGATTCGCTCGATGGATAAAGAGGTAACATGGTTAGATCTTCTTCCAAGGTAATGTTGAAGCTTCAAGACTAAAGCAGCGCCAAAAGCTATATTCCACATACATCTCCTTGTCCAAAATAACCTGTTAAACCTGAGAAAACAAACACGAAAACCTGCATAACATCGGCGGGATAAATCTGTATAAGGATATAACGCTTGCGGAATGATTATTTTGCAGATTCCTGGTGTTTATAAGTTAGAGATTTAATAAAGCATTTTATGATTCCAGAAGAAAAACAAAACTTTTAAAAAAAAAAATTCCAGAAAACTGTTCCTGACGCCGTCAGAAGTGATCTGAATGATTTTTCATGTTAAGTTTCCGGAAAATTTCTGGAAAAACTCAATCCTTATTTCCTGGAAATCCTGCAAATTATCATTATGACTCGATACAAGCATTTGACTCAAACAATTACTAATATGTATGTTAATTTAATATTGTTATGATTCATGTTCATTTGTTCTAATAAACCGATTTGGATTTCCCTTACACTTATCTTTTGCAAAATACATTTATATGTAGTTAAGACGAAGTTAAAAACAAGATAAAGCATTTTCACAATTTAGTTTCGAACATGAATCAATAATAATAAAAATTAAACATACATACGGAAGCAAATAAAATCAAACAAACAAATAAATAAACACACAAAGCAAATAAAGCTTGGGTTGCCTCCCAAGAAGCGTTTTTCTTTATTAACGAGTCTTGTAGCTAGACTCAAAGTCAGGCTTATCTAGTGTCGCTTATGCTCACGTATCCGAGTGTGAGCCATCTAATTGTTGCCTCATCTTTCTTGTATTTATCATTCAGCTCCAGACATCCATGATAATATATCTTATTTTTCTCATGTGGATATTTGAGCCCCTTTCTCTTACCATTCTCACTTAACAAGTCAATAGGCACAAGTCTATTGCAAGATTCAATGGAGAAGTTCTTAAACCTAGGATGTGATTGGGGCATTTGGTAAACAAAATCTTCATCCCCATCCGAGAATGTAATTAACCCGTCCACAAGTTTTTCGTCAAGGTTGGTCAACCTTTTGAAGGGTTCTCCAAAAATGACTTGGGTTAATTTGTTATCAATAAATTCTCCTAAGTTCTCCATAACCATAAAATCCACCAAATACACAAAACTTCCTACGAATACGTGTAGTGGCTTAATCCTAGCAACAATGTTATCTCCTTGATATTCTAGCTCATCTACCATGATTTTATTATAATTAGAGCGAGAGATAATGTTCATAGGCAAAGATGAGTTAAGATAAGCATGAAGACTATGATAACCAATCTTACATGGAAATTGCATGTTAAAGAGGCTATCCTTTTCGATCTTAGTCCTAGGGTCAACATACTTAAAGGGATCAATTTCCTCTTTTCTCCATTCCTCATTAACTACTTCTCCATTACCAGCATCCTCATCGGAGTCTGAGTCGTAAAATGGACTAACTGCATAGTCATTCTCATGGTCAGACTCCTCCATCTCAGAATTGTTACCTAAGTGGTGGTCGGGTGAAAGGTTGTTGTTTTCTACGATGGGGGCGGGAACGGGTAGTTGGAAGTTTGCACGGCGGAAAATACGAATAACAGGGATCAAGCGATCACTATTACTCATGAGGTAGGCGGAAGGTGTCACAAACAAAAGTACAAAGAAATAAGATAGACTAAAGAAAAACCTAGAAAAATAAAATAAAAATCTCACTAGAAAGGAATCTAGTGAGTAGACCTAATAAAATAAAAATTCAACCTAAACAATAACTATTCCCCGGCAGCGGCGCCAAAAACTTGATGCGTGGTTTTGCGACCTTACAACAGGTTTTACCTCTCGAGGGATCTCAAGAGGCTTGCAATCCCCACCAGGCAGTGTACCTGACTGATGTAGTATAGTGTAGTGGCAAGTACCGGGGGATTGATCGTTCTCTAGGGGAATAGTGTCGTTAGGATTAAAAAAAACTACTCTAATAGGTCTAAGGGTGAGGGAAGATTCTTTTTGTATTTTTTATATTTTTATAAAAGCAAGTAAAATCTTGGGTTTGAAGGAGTGGGCGGAATTAGTTGCTAGTCAACTAACCCAAATAACTACAATTGCAAATAAAATAAAATAACTGAAAATAAAAAGGTGGTGGAACTTATATGGAGAGAAATGTATTTACTTAGATTTCCTTACTCCCTAACTATCTTTTACCGGTTGATTAGTGTGTATTAATTACGTGGATGACGGGTGTATTCCTTAATACCAATCGTGGGGTGGCGTACGTACTTCTCCAACTCTATAAGCTCCTACTTCAATCCTATGTCGAGCCGGCTAAGAAGCTCCTAACATGGGATCACTAGAATTCGCTCATGCATTAAATACAACCATAAAAACCTTAGTACGCATTGGTTCATGTTTCTTAAGACGTTCAAGAAAGTTACCGTATAGGAGGTTAGCCAGTTTTCTTAAGCCTAACATCGATAAACAATCATCCAATACAATTAATAACACACCAACAACCAATAATCAATAGTTAGGTTTCATTAGATCTAAGCAAACACAAGATAGATCTAGCCTAGCATGTTAAATAAAAGACAAGAACAAGATATAATCAAACAACACATAGACATATTGAATGATTAATTGATTACTTATCTTCAATTGAACATGGGAGATCCAAGGGTATAAAACCCTTAAAAGTAGCAGAAAAATCGTCTTAGGGTTTCTCCTCACAAAGTTGCACACTAATGACTAAAAATTATGAGAATATATATAGAAAATCAGATCTGACAGCGTCACGTTATAGAGCTGACGCCGTCACCTCGCCGCGGTTAGGGTTTCTTGATGGCCTTCTTGACGCCGTCCCCTTTTAATCATCCAAAATCCTCTCTGGCGCGTCAGGGGTTAACGGCGTCACAATGGTGGTTGACGCCGTCACAGGTACTTTTCCAGCCGATTTTGAGACTTTGTCGTATTCTTCACTTTTATGCTCCAAAAACGTCCAAAATGCTTCCTTTTCCAGATTTCTTCTCCAAAGTACCTAAAATGACAAAAGGAACGATTTAGGGCAATATTTGATCAAATAAATACGATTTAGGGCTTAAATGACCCCCTAAAAGCGGTACACTTTTTGCTTCATCAAATACCCTTACACTTGAGATTTGCTTGTCCTCAAGCAAATGCGCTTTTATTCTAATCAAAATACAAGTTAGGGTCATTTAACGCTAATATAAAAGTAATTACAACAAATAGTCGTTCCACTTTAATCATAATAAGCACGGAGATTACAGACTAGCACCTCACAAGTAGTGTTTAGATACTCACATCTCTCAGGTGTCATAAAAGTATATCTCATAAATGAAAATGAATAATATCTCTCACTACCTGTCATAGCAAATAGATTACCATAGGCTTGAGAAAGGATCAAAAACCTCCTCCACTAGGCGTAAGCACCTAAGATAAACTATCAAAGAGGGCTTTTAAACGAGTTATAACGTTAGGTGTAGGGATATGATAAACACGGTTTTGTTGGATAAAGGATATTTTACTGGTGGCGAGTTAAAGATCTTGATTAATTACATGTACAATATGGCGTTGCTAAGCCAAGACTAGACTCGACTTAAGCTAAAAAAAAATAACAAAAAGATAAAATAAACATAAAATGAAACGGGATGGTAGTCCGTTTTTTTTTTTTTTTTTTTTTTTTTTTTTTTTTTTTTTTTTTTTTTTATTGCATACACTCTTGCCCTACCATCCAAAATAATACATCGCAGGGGGGTTGTATCCCCCTTACACTTGAACTTTTACATAACTTTACAATTAACTATTCTAATGACTCGAATTAAGATAATCGAAAAACTTGGAGTACTTTTAAAATATTTAGCACATATGGGGGTAATAATGTTGTTCTTCCCCATTACTCCATTACACTAGTACTTTACCCATGAGTCCCAATCGTCCCAAAACAATATGTACAAGGATATGACTCGACTTAGCAACCATGTAATCAATTAGATAATTAACTTGGGGTTTAAACAAATGTTGCCACAATAATGCACTAAAAATGAGTGCATACAAGGTAGGCTAAGGTGATTTGGGTGTACATTTAAGTGGGGTGTAAACAAATTCTTACTTTAAGTAAAATGCTTAAAGTTAGAAACGAAAAGATAGGTTCTGAGGGGTGTACTAGGGGTATCGTGTACTAAAAATGAGTACAACGCAAAGGGTGTGAGAGAATTACTTGACCAATGTAGCCAATGTAATTATAACAAAAACACAGGTGTAAAACAATGGGTTAATCCTAATGCCTCCTATCATGTAGTAAATCTAACTACACGAATGTAGTCTCACTTGTGGCCTCGGAATGGTCCTAACGCAAGTTCTAGAATCTAAGTGCTACCGGTACACACATCATAGCATAAATGCTTTTCCTACCAATTCTAGGGGCGAACCTCACATATTTGGGGGTGGAAAATTTTTTTAGTGGTACGGTTTTGTGCTAGTTATATAACTCCTATCCGTGAGACGCTCATTAAGACCAAAGTTTCACTCCTATATTTTGTAAAAAAATTTAAATTTGGCACTAAAATTGCCTTAACAGGTATTTCTCTCAGTTTTATTACACATCTACCATTAAACAAACGAAAAATCAAGCGTAATAGCATTCTCTAAGGTATCGTACTTTACCCCCCCTTACACTTAAGATGAACATTGTCCCCAATGTTCAAATAACAAGATATAAAAGTAAATGAGGTAAAAGAATGAAATCAAATACTCCCCTGATTCGCTCGGTGGATAAAGAGGTAACATGGTTAGATCTTCTTCCAAATACTCCCCTGATCCCCTGATTCGTAATAGCATTCTCTAGGACAAATTTGTTCGTTGATGTCTAATAGACTGATCCGTTCAAAACGTATGTATAAATATTATGCAATGACGGATACACGTGAATAAATACAAATCACCTATTTGTGAAAAAGGATTTTGCAAAAACTCACGTTCGTGTGTAGTATGTAACCAGGTAAGTGATTACCCGGATCGTTTCCCAACGAGGTGCGAATGGGCAAACTGTGGAAAGCTTTGGATTAGAGTGACTGATGAATTAGATATTTTGGATTTTTCTTTTTTATATCTAATTAACAAATGAGAAATAAATATACAAAAGAAAATTAAACGCGAATTAATTAAACTAAAAACGCGTAACGGGAAATCTAAAATGGGACTAAAAAGTGAATTCTATAAAATTAAAACCTAAAAGTGTAAATTTACTTAAAACTTATTTTAAAACTAAAATTATATATTTTACACTTTATATCTAATTATTATTAATTATTAATTATTTAATTACTTTTTAAACTATTTTAATTTATAATAAATACTAAATGAACAAGGAAAAATCTAATACTTTTTCTATAAATATTATAAGGTAAAAAGAAGCTAAGAAAATTATAAAAATGAAATTTGCTTAATTAAAAATTTAAAAAGATAAAATCTATTAAATAGAAACTATCACTTATTTTATATTTTATTTTTCTTAAGGTCTACAGATATAATTATATTTTTCCTAGAATATACTCAATAAAATAAAATTTTGAAAATTAAAATTATATTTTTCTGATTATTATTCTATTTATTATGATTTAATTACTATTATAAACTAATTAAAAAGATTAAAAATATCAAATGACTTAGGAAAAATATGAAAAATTCAGGATAAGTCTAAATTAATATTCTTAATATACGAAAATTAAAATCAAAAGTCTTCTAAACTTTAATAAGCAGTTGGACAGATAAGCAGTTGGGCAAATAAGCTAAAAATAAGCTCAAAACTTTATCAAAAGCTCAGGACAAGTTTAATATACTATTAGAAGCACAAAAAAACTTAAAAACACCTATAAGCACAATGAATAAGCAAGAAAAGCACTAGAACAGTTGGCTTACTTATGCAGAAAATATGGGAAAATAACCAACTAGCAGAGCAATTTAAGCAGTTCAAATAAGCAGATAAGTTGAATAATATGGGGGCAAAAGTTAGCTAGCACTACTGGCTATCCAAAAATGCAAAAAGCAAGGCCTCAGCTTATCTAGATAAGCCACAAATGAGTTAAGATCAGCAGCTTTAGCTACTCAGTACACACTGAGTCTGCTGAACTGTTTTGGTTTGTAGACTAGTGTGCAAGTGTGCAGAAGGCCTAGGCTATTATAGACTCACTAAATTAACTAAAGGGAGTCAGAAAATGCTAAAGTTGAAGGCTATATAAGCTTGTGGCTATATTTGACTTGTTTGAGCTTTCTGAGGTCTGAATTTTGCACAGGACACTAGAAACTGGATTACCTATCTATAAGGCTAATCAGATCATGAAATTAGCTTATAAGGACAATAATAAGCTGGTATGAAGTTGAGCTTTTGGTCAATCTACAGTAACACAAAGTTTGGCCTATCTAACTGCTAAAACCAAACACCCCTTAATGGGTTCTGTTTTGGTTTTTCTAACTGAACATGATTATATTAAGCTCTGAAATGAATTCTAATGATACTAACTAGTGTATTAAGCTATAGAAAATGACTTGTAACTGAAAATGAAGCAGTTTAATTAAGCTAGCTACTTAAGGCTATTTTTGGCTTTTATAAGTTTTTTAAAGAAAATGAAGACAATGGCAATTTTAACTGCTAATATGAATGAAATATACTTAGAAACTACTAATAAGCTAAAAAGAATAGAAATAAGCTAATAAAAAGCTATTTTACAGTAAATTGAGCTTTTAAGTAAACTTGGAAATTTCTTACAACTTAAGAGGAGCTATATGGATAGCAAGAACTAGAACAGAACACTCCTAGTTTGTTAACAACAAACTAGAAACCCAGAAAAGCCTTCCTAGATAGCTTATACCTTCAGAATAGCTTATTGGAGCTTATGTTGACTTTCTTTGACTTTCTTCCTTCTTTGAAATTTAAGCAGCTTATAACTAATATAAGCTTACACAAAGCTATGAAAAGCTTTTATAAGCTTATAGAAAGGGTAATTATGGCTTTTGAGTAGCTTTTAACAACTTAGATAATTTAATTCGAATTACAGTAAAACTTGAAATTGTTAAGTAACTAAAATTTAAGCCAAGATGTATTTAAATTGGAACCAAATGACTGTAAATTGATTATATTGAGTACTGGAAATGAAAATTACAATAAGTAAAAGACTTGGAAATAAAAACGAGTTACACTAAATTAACTACTACTTTTTAATCTATTACAAAGCCATATAAATACTAAATATTGCTGGGAAACTCCTTGTCGACATCTATGATCAATCCTGCACCCTTGGATGGCTTCAAATCAATCTCAGCTGTTCAAACTACTTTTGGCGCCAAAAGTCTCACAAGTGGTTTCGAGCAGGTTTTTGGTAATTAAAGAAATTTGGGAGGATGTGGAGGTGGAAGGGAGTGGTTAGACAGCTGGGGTGATGAGGTGGGGGGTTGAGGTGTAAAGGTGATGGCGGTTTTGGAGGTGGTTTTGGTTTGGCGGGGTTTAAGTGAGGGAGACGGGTTTGACTAAGTCAAACCCTGGTATTGGATACTGGGTTTAGTAAAAAAGGAATGGGCCGGGTTTTTTTATGGTTTGGGCCAGGGTTTATAGTAGCAGCTGGGCTATAGGTTTGTAGCTTGGTTCGTTTGGTTTGTAGTTAAACACAAGGACCATTTTTGTATTTTCTGAAAATGAGGGACTGAAAATGTAACTCTTTCAAAGTTTATCACAAGGACCAATCTTGCCAAGTTTCAATAGTACAAGGACCATAAAAGGTAATTATCTATTTTTGAAAACCTGGGGACTTGTTTTGACAACGTTTGAAAGTTCAGGGACCTTTTATGTCATTTTTAAAAGTTGAAGGACCTGTTTTGCAATTTCTTTAATACTTTCATTCGAGGACCATTCTTGTAAAAGTTAAATAGTTCAGGGACCTTGAATGATATTTTTAACACCAGGGACTATTTTTGCCAATTTCTGAAACTTCAGGGACTGAAAATGACAATTTTGTGAACTTTGCATGTTTTTCACTTGTTTTCAATCTTTTTGTTCCTGAATCATATAAAAACACATTTGATGATATTTTCTGTATTTTGAAGCATATCTGCTTGTTTTTAAATGTTTTTGTAGATAAAATGTGACAGAAATGATGAGTATTTAGACACTCATCAGAGACCATCAAAGCGAATGGTTGCAAGTTCTTGACAAATGTTTGTGCCTTCTAGAAAGGATGGGTCAATGGTTCTACCCTCATGAACGTAACGTTTTTCTAGAGCTTTAAAGATTTTGACTTGAGCAGGAGTAAGACCCTTAGTTTTGTGATGTTTGGGAAGGTAGTTTAGAGTGACTTTGTGGTCATAGGAAGTTGCGGGAGGCATGATTGATCCTAGATACAAAAATTACATACTTTAGTCGAAACTAACAGGAATTTAGATATAATGTTCTAGTGTGTTCCTATATGACGACAATGTGGAGGTGCGGTTTTCTCGACTCCTTTTAATGCATAAAAATAATTTCTTTTAGCAAATTTTGTAACAAAACGAGAGATAACCCAAACGCTCCTAATTCAATGTAGCTTCGATTGAATGTACCTAAAAATACATATTAGTTATGTACTTCCTTTAGCATTCAAGAGACATTATGCAAATGATGTTTTAAACATAACGATTTTATTTGTATGAACAATGTGAAAAATTATTTGTCC
Organism: Artemisia tridentata subsp. tridentata; assembly: GCA_021014915.2. NCBI lineage: Eukaryota > Viridiplantae > Streptophyta > Magnoliopsida > Asterales > Asteraceae > Artemisia > Artemisia tridentata. Next base: position 252,404,050 of record CP139502.1, on the reverse strand, counting down.
TAATTGTGAGAAGATTTTTACAAAAATTTGACATGGGGCTTTTAGTAAATTATGATAATGACTTACAAGATGCAATTCCTAACTAAGGGAAACATGATTAGTTATGTAATTTAACAAATGTACTTCATGATTTATCAAAAAGATGCATAATCCCAAAGTTTTGGTTTTGTGCAAAAAATAGAAGCCCTAGACTCAGGATCAGGAGTGTAAATGTAGTTAGGAAACTTTCAATGTTGATTGGAGCACAAATTGGTTGAAGGAGATGCCTAAATTTTGAGAGTGATGTGTTACGGAATGAGTTTGAGTTGTTTGTGTGTTTTGGGTATGAGAAAGGAGTGTTTGTTTAATATATTAAAAAACTGACCCAGGAACCCACGGATGGGGCGGAACCAAATATTCGTTGTTGTCGAAGGGTTCCTGGGGACCAGTTTGGGTTTTGGTCAGTTTTGTCATGTTTGGTTAAGCTAAGGTTTAAGCTAAGATTTTAACTACAAATTTGGTTCCATTAGTCCTAATCCAAGTCTAAGAAGATTAAATAGTTCGCGCTTAAGGGGTTTTGTTAGGATATCGACAATGTTTTCTTCTGAGGATACTTTCTCTATTGAGATGTTTACTTTTTGAACATTGTCGCAAAGAAAGTGATGACGGATTTCAATGTGTTTGGTTCGAGCATGTTGAATTGGATTTTTACTGAGATCGATAGCTCCTTTGTTGTCGCAAAGAATAGAGATGTCGTTAAGTTGAATTCCGTAGTCGACGAGAGCTTGCTTCATCCAAAGAGCTTGTTGACATGCTTTTCCTGCTGACACGTATTCGGCTTCGGTTGTTGAGATGGCTAGAGCCATTTGTTTCTTTGAAAACCATGAGGTAAGACAATACCAGACAAAAGTACAAATACCACTTGTACTTTTTCTATCGACATAATCATCGGCATGGTCCAAGTTGGCATACACCATGGTTTCAACACCCGTTCCTTTGGGATACCATAATCCTAAGTGTGTAGTACCTTTAATGTATCTAAATATTCGTTTTACGGCTTCAACAAGTGATGTTTTAGGATCTTCTTGAAAGCAAGCACATAGACAAACACTAAACATAATGTCGGGTCTACTAGCCGTGAGATAGAGTAGACTACCAATTATTCCTCTATATTTAGTATTAACTATGGATCCACCTTCTTCATCCTTGGTTAGTTTAGTTTTCGAGGACATAGACGTTTTAATAGGTTTAGAGTCTTCAAGACCAAATTTCTTAAGCATATCTTTTATGTATTTACATTGGTTAAAGAATATCCCATCTTCTAATTGTTTTATTTGAAGACCTAAGAAAAAGTTCAGTTCTCCCATCATACTCATCTCAAACTCGTCATGCATGATTTTTGAGAAATCGTCACATAACTCCAGACATGTTGATCCGAATATGATGTCATCCACATATATTTTGACGATGATAATAGGTGAATCCTTTTTCTTGGTGAAGAAAGTGTTATCTACTAAACCCATAGTGTACTTATAGTCAACTAAGAATGTTTTAAGTCGATCATACCAAGCTTTTGGTGCTTGCTTAATTCCATATAAAGCCTTTTTAAGTTTGTAAACATGATTTGGTTATTCAAAATCGATGAAACCCAGAGGTTGAGCGACATACACTTCTTCATTTATAAAGCCATTTAAAAATGCACTTTTGACATCCATTTGAAAAAGTTTGAAATCATGTGCACATGCATAAGCAAGTAAAATTCTAATAGACTCGAGCCTAGCAACCGGAGCAAAAGTTTCATCGTAGTCAATGCCTTCTTGTTGATTATAACCTTGTGCTACTAGCCTAGCTTTGTTTCTAGACACTACACCATGTTCATCCATTTTATTTCGATAGACCCATTTTGTTCCAATTATCATTTGACTTTTTTGGTTGAGGAACTAATGTCCAAACATTATTTCTAACAAACTTTTTTAACTCTACTTGCATTGCAATGACCCAAGATTCATCTTTTATAGCCTCGTTTATATTTTTGGGTTCAATGGTTGAAACAAAACAAAAGAAGTTACTTTTTGGACTTTCGATCTTAATGTTCTTTCATTAATATTTCCTATGACACTATCTAATGGACGACTTTTAGATTTTTTGACATTGACAATTTCTTTATTTAATAGTTCATCTTCCTTGTCATTATTTAGATTTTCTTGGTTTTCAATAAGTTGACTTTCAACTAATTCATCATCTACCAAAGGTGATGTCTTAGAGGGAGGTGGACTTTTGTCAAATGTTACGTTTAACGATTCCTCGACTCTTAAGGTTTCTTTGTTTAAAACAATATAAGCTTTGCTATTTTGAGAATATCCAAGGAATACACCTTATAAGACTTTGGGTCAAATTTGGTGAGATAATCCTTAGTGTTTAGAATAAAGCACTTGCTTCCAAAAACTCTAAAGTAGCCTAATGTAGGCTTTTTGCCTCTATATAGTTCATATGGAGTTTTATTCAAAAATAGTCTTATTAAGCATTGTTCTACTCATCTCTTGGAGAGTTAGGTTTTTACGTTCTACTACACCGTTTGACTGAGGAGTACGAGGAGCTGAAAAATTATGTGTTATGCCATTAGCATCACAAAAAGCTCCAAATTGTGTTTCATTATCAAATTCACGACCATGATCCGTTCTAATTGACACAATGCTACTTCCTAGTTGATTTTGAATTTTCTTACTAAGAATTTCAAATTTATCAAAAGCTTCGTTTTTACTTTTCAAATTTTTTGTCCAAGTGTATCTTGAATAATCATCTACTATGACCAAAGTATAGAAGTTTCCTCCATAACTTTTTATAGCGGAAGGACCAAATAAATCCATATGCAAAAGTTCTAGACACCTAGATGTAGACACCATATTTTTAGCCTTATGGCTATTATGAACTTGTTTCCCAATTTTGCAAGCATCACAAAAGTGTTGGTCATATTTCAACTTGGGTAAGTTTCTAACGAGTTCTTTAGATGATAGAGATTGGATGAGTCTCATATTGGCGTGGCCTAAGTGTCTATGACAAAGAGTTGAGGTATCATCTAGAGAGGTGAGGCAAAGTTTATCTTTAGATGTTTTATCTATTTTCATAACATATACGTTGTTTTTCGAAACTCCTTTAGCTATGGTTATACCGTCTTTTAGTATTTTACTTTTGTTTTCACTAAAGAGGACATTATACTTTTTACGGCATAGTTGGCTAATGCTAAGTAAGTTAAATAATAGATTATCAACATGAGCAACATCATCAATAGAGAGAGAGTCATGAGAGATAGTACCTTTTCCAATGATTTTGCTTTTCAACTTGCTACCAAAAGTAACATTACCTCCGTCATATTCTTGGTAGGTTGAGAAGAGGCTCTTGTTTCCCGTCATATGCCTTGAACAACCGCTATCTTTTATCCACTCGTCTGGTTCCAAACCGACTTTCAAGCATACCTAAGTTATAGAAAAACTCAAGCATTTGGTTAGGAGTTTGATAATGCCTAGGAAAGTTTTGGTTCCAACAATTTTGATAATTAGGTTGCGTGTTGTAGTTTCTTTTTGGAAAGGGGCGTTTGGGAATAGTTGTTTTAGGCCTTTGTTGAGTAGTTTTAGCTCTAAACTCATTCTTAGCAAGTCCTACTCCTCTAGTAACAGCTGGTTTTTGTTTAGTTTCAGTTGAACTAGCATTAGATTTCTTTGTGACTTTAACGAACTCTGTACGAGCCGATATACAAGCTTTCTGTTTTGTTACAGTACCCACAGAACCTTTCTCTTCCACAGGCGGAACAAAATATTTGGTTCCGCCTGATCCGTGGATTTCTGAGACTGTTGGAACAGTTTCTTGTACTTTTTCAGATTGTTTCTTTAGACTACTTAAATATCTTGATTTCATAAAACATAGTCCAGTTTTATCATGTGGTAATTTTTGGATTTTCATTATTTCATCCACACAACAAATATTTTTATCAAATCTTTTGAATTTAGAGTTTTGTTTGATAAGTGCGTCCTGTGTGATTTTAAGTTTCTCTAATTCAAGTCTAAGCTCTTGACATGATATACATACCTCGTCAATAGCTTTACTCTTTTCTAATTGTTTAGCTTTTTCTTTTAACTCATAAACTTCATTTTCTAAAAATTCCTTTTTAGTTTTCAAAAACTTGTTTTTTTTATGATTTTTAAGCTAAGTTCACATAGTTTGTTATATTCCTTTTGCAAGGTGTCGTCATCAATAGAAGAATAAGATGAGTCAGAGTGTACATCGTTTGAGTCTTGAGCCATGAGAGCAATTTCGTCATTCTTTGGCTCTTCGTCATCATCTTCACTCTCACTCCATGCACCACTTACAAAAGCTCTTTGATTCTTGTTCTTGGGTGGCTTGGGACAATCTCCTATTAGATAAATTGTATCTCCGCATCTAAAACATTTTCTTTCCCCTTTTCCTTTCTTGTCATCACGATCCTTCCGAAAGGATGTTTTGTCTTCTCGAGGTTGTCTTACGAACTTTCCTCATCTTCTAAAAAACTTCTTGAAATCTCTTACGGCCATGGCATATTCTTCATCATCACTACCCGAACTAGATTCTTCGTCATCACTTGAGTCTACTTGATGCGTGGTTTTGCAACCTTACAACAGGTTTTACCTCTCGAGGGATCTCAAGAGGCTTACAACCCCACCAGGCAGTGTACCTGACCGATGTAGTATAGTGTAGTGGTAAGTACGGGGGATTGATCGTTCTCCACAGGGAATAGTGTTCGTTAGGTATGAAAAACTACTCTAATTAGGTCTAAGGGTGAAGGAAGATTATTTTTGTATTTTTATATTTTTTATGAAAGCAAGTAAAATCTCGGGTTTGAAGGAGTGGGCGGAATTAGTTGCTAGTCAACTAACCCAAATAACTACAAATGCAAATAAAATAAAATAAATGAAAATGAAAAGGTTGTGAAACTTATGTGGAGAGAAATTTGTTTATTTAGATTTCCTTACTCCCTAACTATCTTTTACCGGTTGATTAGTGCGTATTAATTGCGTGGATGACGGGTGTATTCCTTAATACCAATCGTGGGGTGGCGTACGTACTTCCCCAACTCTACAAGCTCCTACTTCACTCCTATGTCGAGCCGGCTAGGAAGCTCCTAACATGGGATCACTAGAATTCGCTCATGCATTAAATACAACCATAAAAACCTAGTACGCATTGGTTCATGTTTCTTAAGACGTTCAAGCAAGTTACCGTATAGGAGGTTAGCCAGTTTTCTTAAGTCTAACATAGATAAACAATCATTCAATACAATTAATAACACATTAACAACCGATAATCAATAGTTAGGTTTCATTAGATCTAAGCAAACACAAGATAAATCTAGCCTAGCATATTAATCAAAAGACAAGAACAAGATGTAATCAAACAACACATAGACATATTGATTGATTAAATGATTACTTATCTTCAATTAAACATGGGAGATCCAAGGGTATGAAAACCCTTAAAAATGGCAGAAATTCGTCTTAGGGTTTCTCCTCACAAAGTTGCACACTAATGACAAAAAATTGCAAAACTATATATAGAGTTTAAGGGCTGACGGCGTCACGTTATAGGTCTTGACGCCGTCACCTCGCCGTGTCTAGGGTTCCCGGATGGCCTCCTTGACACCGTCCCTTTGTAGCCTTCCAAAATCCGCTCTGGCCTATCAAGGCTTGACGCCGTCAGAAATGGGCTTGACGCCGTCCCTCTTTAGCTTAAACCGTGATGGCCTTGATCACCTTAAAGGGTGACACCGTCAGATTTTCCATAGTAAAATTCTCTGGCTTATCATGTGTATTTTTCATATCCACCTCTTTTTGCCAAGCCGTGACGCCGTCTGGAACAATCCCTGACGCCGTCAAAGGTACTTTTCCAGCCGATTTTGTGACTTTGTCGTTTTCTTCACTTTTATGCTCCAAAAACGTCCAAAATGCTTCCTTTTCCAGATTTCTTCTCCAAAGTACCTAAAATGACAAAAGGAACGATTTAGGGCAATATTTGATCAAATAAATACGATTTAGGGCTTAAATGACCCCCTAAAAGCGGTACACTTTTCGCTTCATCAAATACCCTTACACTTGAGATTTGCTTGTCCTCAAGCAAATGCGCTTTTATTCTAATCAAAATACAAGTTAGGGGTCATTTAACGCTAATATAAAAGTAATTACAACAAATAGTCGTTCCACTTTAATCATAATAAGCACGGAGATTACACACTAGCACCTCACAAGTAGTGTTTAGATACTCACATCTCTCAAGTGTCATCAAAATAAATCTCATAAATGAAAACGGATAATATCTCTCACTACCTGTCATAGCAAATAGATTACCGTAGGCTTGGGAAAGGATCGAAAACCTCCACCACTAGGCGTAAGCACCTAAGAAAAACTATCAAAGAGGGCTTTTAAACGGGTTATAACGTGAGGTGTAGGGATATGATAAACACGGTTTTGTTGGATAAGGGATATTTTACTGGTGGCGAGTTAAAGATCTTGATTAATTACATGTACAATATGGCGTTGCTAAGCCAAAACTAGACTCGACTTAAGCTAAAAACAAAATAACAAAAACATAAAATGAACATAAAATGAAACGGGATGGTAGTCCGTATGTTTTTTCTACTTTTCTTTTTCTCATTTTTTTGTATTTTTCTTGATTTTTTCGATTATTTTTTTTTTATTTTTTTTTTGCATACACTCTTGCCCTACCATCCAAAATAATACATCATAGGGGCGTTGCATTCCCCTTACACTTGAACTTTTACATAACTTTACAAATAACTATTCTAATGACTCGAATTAAGATAATCGAAACACTTGGAGTACTTTTAAAATATTTAGCACATATGGGGGTAATAATGTTGTTCTTCCCCATTACTCCATTACACTAGTACTTTACCCATGAGTCCCAATCGTCCCAAAACAATATGTACAAGGATATGACTCGACTTAGCAACCTTGTAATCAATTAGATAATTAACTTGGGGTTTAAACAAATGTTGTCACAATAATGCACTAAAAATGAGTGCATACAAGGTAGGCTAAGGCGATTTGGGTGTACATTTAAGTGGGGTGTAAACAAATTCTTACTTTAAGTAAAATGCTTAAAGTTAGAAATGAAAAGATAGGCTCTGAGGGGTGTACTAGGGGTATCGTGTACTAAAAATGAGTACAACGCAAAGGGTGTGGGAGAATTACTTGACCAATGTAGCCAACGTAATTATAACAAAAACAAAGGTGTAAAACAATGGGTTAATCCTAATGCCTCTTATCATGTAGTAAATCTAACTACACGAATGTAGTCTCACTTGTGACCTCGGAATGGTCCTAACGCAAGTTCTAGAATCTAAGTGCTACCGGTACACACATCATGGCATAAATGCTTTTCCTACCAATTCTAGGGGCGAACCTCACATATTTGGGTTGGAAAATTTTTTTTAGTGGTACGGTTTTTTATGCTAGTCATATAACTCCTATCCATGAGACGCTCATTAAGACCAAAGTTTCACTCCTATATGTCGTAAAAAATTTTAAATTTGGCACTAAAATTGCCCTAACAGGTACTTATCTCAGTTTTATTACACATCTACCCTCAAACAAACAATAATCAAGTGCAATTGTATTTTCTAAAGTATCGTATTTTTACCCCCCTTACACTTAAGATGAACATTGTCCCCAATGTTCAAATAACAAAATGTAAAAGTAAGAAGGTAAAAGAATGAAATCAAATACTCCCCTGATTCGTTTGGTGGATAAGGAGGTAACATGGTTAGATCTTCTTCCAAGAGAAAGTAGAAGCTCCAAGACTAATGCATCGCCATAAGCTTGATTCCCCATACATCTCCTTGTCCAAAATAACCTGTTAAACCTGAGAAAACAAACACGAAAACCTGCATAACATCGGCGGGATAAATCTATATATAAGGATATAATGCTTGTGGAATGATAATTTTGCAGATTCCTGGAGTTTATAAGTTAGAGATTTAATAAAAACTTTTTATGAAAACAAAACTTTCAAAAATTTCAGAAAATTAAAACCTGACGCCGTCAGGTTGTAATGCCTGACGCCGTCAGAAATGATCTGACAGAATTCTCATGTTAAGTTTCCGGAAAATTTCTGGAAAAACCTATACCTTACTTCCTGGAAATCCTGCAAAACATCATTATGACTCGATACAAGCATTTGACTCAAACAAATACTAATATGTATGTTAATTTATTATTATTACGATTCATGTTCATTTGTTCTTGTAAACCAATTTGGATTTCCCTTACACTTAACTTTTGCAAAATACCTTTATATGTAGTTAAGACGAAGTTAAAAACAAAATAAAGCATTTTCACAATTTAGTTTTGAACATGAATCAATAATAATAAAAATTAAACATACATACGGAAGCAAATAAAATCAAACAAACAAATAAATAAACACACAAAGCAAATAAAGCTTGGGTTGCCTCCCAAGAAGTGCTTTTCTTTATTAACGAGTCTTGTAGCTAGACTCAAAGTCCCCGTATATTACGTGACTTCTTCATCAAAAGTTATGTCTTCCTCATTGATCATTTCATTACCATTCTCTTGATAATGCTCGACTCGTTGTATATTCACAGTGAATTCTCTATCTTCGTCGTCAATCAACACAACGGCTCCGGTTTTAGAGGAGCTCCTTACGGTAAAAGGTCCATACCATCTAGATTTAAGTTTTCCAGGAAATAGTCTTAAGCGAGAATTATATAATAAGACCTTGTCTCCTTCTGAAAACTCCTTGGGTCTCTTGATCCGTTGGTCATGCCATCTTTTTGCCCTTTCTTTGTATGAAATGGAAGATTCATAAGCTTCTAATCTCAATTCATCGAGCTCTTGGAGCTGTAAGAATCTATTTGTTCCCGCAACCGTATAATCCAAATTACAAGCCTTAAGTGCCCAATATGCCTTGTGTTCCAGTTCTACTGGAAGGTGGCATGCCTTGCCATATACCATACGGAACGGGGTTGTCCCGATTGGTGTCTTATAAGCGGTTCGAAATGCCCACAAAGCTTCATCGAGCTTAAAAGACCAATCTTTTCTATTTTGATTGACCGTTTTCTCTAATATTCTCTTTATGGCTCTATTAGTGTTTTCGACTTGACCGTTGGTTTGAGGATGGTAAGCGGTGGAGAATCGGTGAGAGACTCCATATCTTTTCATAACTTTCTCCATTTGCGAATTGCAAAAATGGGTTCCCCTGTCACTAATAAGAGCTTTCGAAATTCCGAACCTGGCGAACAATTTTTTTAGGAAATGAATTACTACCCTAGCGTCGTTAGTCCTAAGGGCTTGTGCTTCCACCCATTTCGAAACATAATCAATGGCCACTAAGATGTATTCATTCCCTCCTGAAGATGGGAAGGGTCCCATGAAATCAATTCCCCAAACATCGAAAACCTCGCAAACTTGTATATAATTCTGCGGGGCTTCATCCCTCCTAGAGATATTCCCCGCTCTTTGACACGCGTCACAAGTCTGTATCATTCCCTTCACATCACGAAATATTGTAGTCCAATAGAATCCTGCGTCGAAGATCTTTCGTGCAGTAGTGTTCATTCCGTGATGTCCTCCAGATGGACCTGCATGACACTCTTTCATAATTCTGATAGCCTCCTTTTCCGAAACACAACGTCTTATTACTTGATCCGGACATCTTCGGAACAAGAAAGGTTCATCCCAAAAGTAGTACTTTAATTGATTGAAGAACCTCTTTTTTTCATGCCTGCTCATATGCTCAGGAATGACTCTACTTGCCAGGTAGCTAGCATAATCCGCATACCATGGTTCAGAATCATTTATTGACATGAGCTGCTCTTCAGGAAATGACTCCCGAAACTCACTCTTGTCAGATTCAGCGAGGCTGGGGTTTTCTGTAAAACCCTAAATCTCCATCCACTTGAGATTCCCATTTTGCCCCTCTAAAAATTTGAATTTGTAAGAGCATACAAATAATTATACGAGAACATTATACATTTTAACTTAAGTTTGAAAATACGATTATATGTCATTTAAATCATTACCGTATAATTAAATTTGCGCATTTTAATTAGACACCTAAACTATATGATATGTTATAAATACTTTTAATATAAGTTAACCTAATATAATGCCTATTCTAATTTGTCACAATATCAATCTTTTCTAATTCCCTACAAGTAGCGTCACATGTTTTTTTTTCTTGGTCCTTATACATTCGATACACACTAATTAAAAGAGATAATAACTCCTTAATTTTAGCCATACATCACGTTATTATCAAAGACCAGGCAATCAATCATATTTAATGTGTATTTACAACCTTCCATTATTAACATAAAACGCTCCCCTTATTATTATTTTTTATTACGTTTCCATCTCCCCTTTTTTTTTCATACGGACCAAAAGAAATCACACACAAAGTCTTGCTTCTTTTGTCTCTTTCAAGACCAAACATATTGCTGTTGATTCGTGGGTTGTGATCGAGGGTTCTTGTCCTTTTTTTCTCCTTGTCTCGTTAACAGTAAGTATCACCAATTCCTTGGTTCTTTTTTTTTCTTCCTCCAATCAACACACACAGATGGTGTATATATTCAGAATTGAAAACAAGTTAAATAAGATCCTAATGAGTGTGTTAATGTGAAAGTTCCGTTAAATCTGTAACGTGGATAACTCATTTAAAATACCACATGATATGATGAATATACGAAACGCATGCGTCGACCTCTATTCTGTTTTGCTATGCGAATGTGTTTGTTATATACGTCTTTAATCTGGCCTTTCGACACTCGTTTCGATCTCTAATATACGATTTAAAATCTGGATATTAAACGCAATAATGAAACATGGGCGTACATAGGTATTTATGTGAATAAAGGACTTAATCATGCATGATTTTATGTAAGGTTTTGGGCTGCGTTTGTGGTGTCGACTTGCTGCTAGTGTCAAGTGGGTTTGTGTGGGTCGCATATGGTTAATGGGATTGTAGGGATTGGTGGTGTTGTTTCATGTTTTGGTCAAGTATTGCAAATCTGTGTTTGTGCATGCGTTTAAATAAGATTCGAAGGGCTGTAGTGTTTGGTGTTGTGGTTCGTTAAGTTGAGCGTATAATTTGGTTTGGAGTTGTTAACCAGTCCCATGAGTTGAATTAACATCAACATAAACAAACCCTTAAACGTGACTACAACATGGGAATAAACAACAAGAAATAAGTGCATGCGTGGGCCTTTGGTGTGTCGAAATATGAAAGTTAAGATGGGTCATTTACATATAAAAGCCTGGTCACGTGTGTTTTAAATTGTGAACGACGGGGTCTAAAATTTACCATCTTAATATAAAGTTATAGCATAAACTTTAAAGTAAATTTTATTTGACATTCTTAATATTTAATTCTGATAATTTACACCGTTAACCTTAAACTTACTAAAATGATATACTAAACCCTAATCTTTGGAAAATTGTCAAAAGTTATAATATCACGTCTTAAAGTTATTTAATTGTCATTAATAACCCTAAAAGTCACTAAAAATGGAAAGCCAACAAAAACGAATAAATCTTATTTGAAATGAATTATTAATAATTAGCCGATCATTAATTCGTGTAGATTCGCTGAAGAGGGAGTGACTTCCTATTCTTATGTTATGGTTTCGTTGGCGTTTAAGGTACAGATACTCTGCCCTTTCTCAGTAAGGGTGTCTTATTCCCTTGATATGATTTCTGATTTCTGTTCGTTTAAGTTTCCCAAGCCATTGCTATGTTCCCTTTTTGTTGTGAACCTTTGATATGATTCGTTGCTTTGTAAACCTTGATCTGTTAGACTCTGATTTGGCCTTTAGCATATTATATCTGATACATCTGTTCTGAACTGTCTGTTATGAACTATCTGTTTTGGACCTTTGGATATGACCTTCTGATTTGATTTGACACATGACTCTTAGTTTGATACCCGAGCCAAAATTTGTGACCCTAGCCATGAAGGTAACATGGCCATGTCATTGATGCACCGATGGCGTGACTCTAGTGTGTTGGAGTGATGTTACACACCGTCCCTTTGTTTTGGTCTGCATGTGATTGGGTAGGGGCGTATGGATGCATCCTAGATCTGTTCTGTTTAGTGGATTTTAACATGATATGATTATGATATATGTCTGGTGATTGGTACTGTGTGCAATACATGCCCTTCACATTTGTCTGGGAGCTGATCACTCCATTTGATACATGAGGTCACCCCTCATATTATCTGGTTACTTGAGAGGTATCCCCTCTAGATTATGATGGCTACTATATGATATGTTTCTGGGCTCGTGGTGGATTACTATCCTATTCTGTTCATTATTCCTTCACATCATTTATACCTCATGACTTTTCCCATCGCATCATATATTATATCTGTTTCGTTTTCTTTGCTTTGTTTATGTATCTGTTCACTGAGCTTTTTAAGCTCAGCCGCACGTTTTCTTTTCGTGTGCGGCAGGTTATAAGCAGGACGACGGGTTTGGGTATGAGTGAAGAGACTTTTGGACTTAGAAGACCTTGATAGTTATTCTGAAGTAGAAGTCATTAGAAGGATTGCATTTGCAGACTTAGTATCTAGTTTTGTTTCATTTTCTTAACTTTGTAATGTTAGTATTTCATTTGTAACCTTTGAAATTTATTGTATTACTATTGAAGTATGCTTTGTTTGATCTGATATGAAACCATTAACGTGACATCTTTACCCTTGCTGGGTTGGGGTGTTACAATTATGGTATCAGAGCGACAGGCTGCGACTCGTAATACATTTATCCTTGACCTGTGTAAGTTAGGACCACTAAGCTTCCGCTGTTGGTGCTCATAAGTTAACCTTTAAGTTTTGCTTTAGGATTTCCCTATAAGAACTTAAGTTTTGACCAGTGAGGAATGGGTAGACTATAAGGCTTCTGCTTTCGTATCATTGCTTTCGCATTACTCTGATTCGTGCCCTGCTTGTTGAGACCACTTGTGAAAATTGAAAGCTCACGATTTGCACCACCTAAGACATGAAACTCATTTAAATCTTGGAATCATTAGAAAATTTCATAGAATTTACCTATCACCATTTGAACCTTATTTTGAAATTCCGACTCCGAACTCTGATTCCTTTAATAATCATTTTTATACCTCTTCGGGCATTCTGAGAATCTCCATGGCAATGACGTACTTGACACTTTTGTTAATTGTCTTTTTCTTTGATAAACGTCTATGAATCTTCTGACGCTATTTGATTTCGTTCCAACCATCTCTGTCCCTATGAGAAGCTTTTGGTTGTGACCATTAGTATAAGAATGTGTTCTCTCATTTTTGAATGATAAAGATTTGATTTGTGATCCGTCTTTCCTTGGTTAGTTAAACTTTGATTTTTTTTTCTGATAAGAAATTGTTGACTGAGTATTCCAATATTGACAACTATCTTCTATGTCTCACCTTTGACGTTTGAAACAATTTTGAACTCCCTACTACAATTACCTACTGTTAAACCTTATCTATTCCCTACCGAACCTGGAGTTGACAACAACGACAGCCAATCTGAAGAGTGAAGATATTCCAAGGTAGAAGTGTTGGCGATGTAGAAGAAGGAATTCTAGTCAAGATGGCGAGCCTGGAGCTGATGAAGACATGCAGTCTCACTTCCCTATTCATCTTGGTTGTACTAAGATGAATTGAGAGCAGAAGCAGACTGGATGATGAAGGAAGTTAAGATCGTGCCAGAAATCCACGTTACACCATCACAATCTCAAGAAGAAGTGCCGAAGGCTTGAAGGACCAGACTCAAGTTTATCACCCTTTCTCACCGTACGATTAGATGGACAAGCGTAGGCAGATTGCTTGGGATTGGAAGAGGTTTAAGATCATGTACTTGGATGGATGAAAATTTTGAAGCGAACGTTTGTGTTTGGAAGAGTTGATTCTTTGAAGGATGAAGCTATGGATGACGTAATTCATTTCCTCTCAACCTACTTAAATTTCCGTTACCTGATGATAAGATCCTTTGAATGAATCGGGTTCTCCATTAGTATTTCCGTTTAGTGTTCTTTCTGCGTATGTTGGATGACGGTTTTGATATGAGAATTTTGATGTATTGTGGAATACCTGACGCTTTGGACGACGTACTTCATTTGATGCTTACTAATTCCGTTACGTTATTTGTACGTTCTGTTTCTCTGATTTTGAATTCGTAATGATGATCGATTCAGACCAACCCTGGGGAATAGAAGGACTGTTAGGTGGTTAAGATAAGTTGCTATTTCACGACTTGAGATAAAGTATGGTCATCATGAGGGCATATTTATATGATGCTAGTATTATGACGTCTGGCCAACGTGATAATACTTACATCATATAACGTGCACTTATTGTGATCATAGGATATCTTGAAAAGTGCCTTAGGGAAGCCCTAGATTTCTGTTATCCGTTGGCGACTATTTGCGAATAGTAAGACTTTAGGTTCTTTCGATCTATACGTTTGATCTGCCCTATCGCCATACGATGTGATATGTTTGGATCCTCAAAATATGTTTGTTGACCTCTGTACTTCTGATGAGAATCTTAGGTTCGTTGTAGAGCTTTCTACCATTCGATGTTATCGATTTAATTATCTTCCATTTTCATATATTCCAGTGTTGCTATGAAGGAGTACACCGATGTTTTGCTATATATACGTCTCACATTAAATGAATCTGTTCATGATGATCTGTTATGAGTTAAGATATGAGATTTTGGATTCTGAGAAAACAAGACCTGTCTGTTTATGAGAATACCGTTGAAAGGATATATTGAAGACGAGACTATTTGAAATTAGAAGAGTTAAGCATATATATCACCCTTATATTTCTGCAATTCGGTACATTCTCATCTTATCTGTCTAATCAAATTCCACGGACGATATATCCGTCAAATCCTACGTATCTCTTCGGAGAGAATACGGTTATCATCTGTTGCATTTGGTATATTATTCTTTAGATCTGGATTCAGTACGATATGTCTTTTTTGAGGAAACCGGAGTATTTTTTTGATCAACAAGATAGAGTCACGAGAGATTGTAGAATAATACGTATATGTCATCCACACATCTTCTGTGATTCGATACGTTTCCTTCTGATCCGTTTACTCAAATTTCGAGGACGAAATTTTTCTTCTAGAGGGGAAGAGTTGTAAAACCCTAAATCTCCATCCACTTGAGATTCCCATTTTGCCCCTCTAAAAATTTGAATTTGTAAGAGCATACAAATAATTATACGAGAACATTATACATTTTAACCTAAGTTTGAAAATACGATTATATGTCATTTAAATCATTACCGTATAATTAAATTTGCGCATTTTAATTAGACACCTAAACTATATGATATGTTATAAATACTTTTAATATAAGTTAACCTAATATAATGCCTATTCTAATTTGTCACAATATCAATCTTTTCTAATTCCCTACAAGTTGCGTCACATGTTTTTTTTTCTTGGTCCTTATACATTCGATACACACTAATTAAAAGAGATAATAACTCCTTAATTTTAGCCATACATCACGTTATTATCAAAGACCAGGCAATCAATCATATTTAATGTGTATTTACAACCTTCCATTATTAACATAAAACGCTCCCCTTATTATTATTTTTTATTACGTTTCCATCTCCCCTTTTTTTTTCATACGGACCAAAAGAAATCACACACAAAGTCTTGCTTCTTTTGTCTCTTTCAAGACCAAACATATTGCTGTTGATTCGTGGGTTGTGATCGAGGGTTCTTGTCCTTTTTTTCTCCTTGTCTCGTTAAAAGTAAGTATCACCAATTCCTTGGTTCTTTTTTTTTCTTCCTCCAATCAACACACACAGATGGTGTATATATTCAGAATTGAAAACAAGTTAAATAAGATCCTAATGAGTGTGTTAATGTGAAAGTTCCGTTAAATCTGTAACGTGGATAACTCATTTAAAATACCACATGATATGATGAATATACGAAACGCATGCGTCGACCTCTATTCTGTTTTGCTATGCGAATGTGTTTGTTATATACGTCTTTAATCTGGCCTTTCGACACTCGTTTCGATCTCTAATATACGATTTAAAATCTGGATATTAAACGCAATAATGAAACATGGGCGTACATAGGTATTTATGTGAATAAAGGACTTAATCATGCATGACTTTATGTAAGGTTTTGGGCTGTGTTTGTGGTGTCAACTTGCTGCTAGTGTCAAGTGGGTTTGTGTGGGTCGCATATGGTTAATGGGATTGTAGGGATTGGTGGTGTTGTTTCATGTTTTGGTCGAGTATTGCAAATCTGTGTTTGTGCATGCGTTTAAATAAGATTCGAAGGGCTGTAGTGTTTGGTGTTGTGGTTCGTTAAGTTGAGCGTATAATCTGGTTTGGAGTTGTTAACCAGTCCCATGAGTTGAATTAACATCAACATAAACAAACCCTTAAACGTGACTACAACATGGGAATAAACAACAAGAAATAAGTGCATGCGTGGGCCTTTGGTGTGTCAAAATATGAAAGTTAAGATGGGTCATTTACATATAAAAGCCTGGTCACGTGTGTTTTAAATTGTGAACGACGGGGTCTAAAATTTACCATCTTAATATAAAGTTATAGCATAAACTTTAAAGTAAATTTTATTTGACATTCTTAATATTTAATTCTGATAATTTACACCGTTAACCTTAAACTTACTAAAATGATATACTAAACCCTAATCTTTGGAAAATTGTCAAAAGTTATAATATCACGTCTTAAAGTTATTTAATTGTCATTAATAACCCTAAAAGTCACTAAAAATGGAAAGCCGACGAAAACGAATAAATCTTATTTGAAATGAATTATTAATAATTAGCCGATCATTAATTCGTGTAGATTCGCTGAAGAGGGAGTGACTTCCTATTCTTATGTTATGGTTTCGTTGGCGTTTAAGGTACAGATACTCTGCCCTTTCTCAGTAAGGGTGTCTTATTCCCTTGATATGATTTCTGATTTCTGATTCGTTTAAGTTTCCCAAGCCATTGCTATGTTCCCTTTTTGTTGTGAACCTTTGATATGATTCGTTGCTTTGTAAACCTTGATCTGTTAGACTCTGATTTGGCCTTTAGCATATTATATCTGATACATCTGTTCTGAACTGTCTGTTATGAACTATCTGTTTTGGACCTTTGGATATGACCTTCTGATTTGATTTGACACATGACTCTTAGTTTGATACCCGAGCCAAAATTTGTGACCCTAGCCATGAAGGTAACATGGCCATGTCATTGATGCACCGATGGCGTGACTCTAGTGTGTTGGAGTGATGTTACACACCGTCCCTTTGTTTTGGTCTGCATGTGATTGGGTAGGGGCGTATGGATGCATCCTAGATCTGTTCTGTTTAGTGGATTTTAACATGATATGATTATGATATATGTCTGGTGATTGGTACTGTGTGCAATACATGCCCTTCACATTTGTCTGGGAGCTGATCACTCCATTTGATACATGAGGTCACCCCTCATATTATCTGGTTACTTGAGAGGTATCCCCTCTAGATTATGATGGCTACTATATGATATGTTTCTGGGCTCGTGGTGGATTACTATCCTATTCTGTTCATTATTCCTTCACATCATTTATACCTTATGACTTTTCCCATCGCATCATATATTATATCTGTTTCGTTTTCTTTGCTTTGTTTATGTATCTGTTCACTGAGCTTTTTAAGCTCAGCCGCACGTTTTCTTTTCGTGTGCGGCAGGTTATAAGCAGGACGACGGGTTTGGGTATGAGTGAAGAGACTTTTGGACTTAGAAGACCTTGATAGTTATTCTGAAGTAGAAGTCATTAGAAGGATTGCATTTGCAGACTTAGTATCTAGTTTTGTTTCATTTTCTTAACTTTGTAATGTTAGTATTTCATTTGTAACCTTTGAAATTTATTGTATTACTATTGGAGTATGCTTTGTTTGATCTGATATGAAACCATTAACGTGACATCTTTACCCTTGCCGGGTTGGGGTGTTACATTTTCGAGACGAGAGAGATGATCAGCCGCAAGATTCTCTGCTCCTTTCTTATCATGAATCTCAACATCGAACTCTTGCAATAGTAAGATCCAATGAAGTAGCCGTGGTTTAGCATCCTGTTTAGTAAAAAGGTATCGAATAGCTGAATGGTCCGTAAAAACAACCGTTTTAGAAAGGACAAGATACTGGCGAAACTTATCAAAAGCAAATACCACGGCTAGTAATTCCTTTTCAGTGGTAGTGTAGTTTTCTTGAGCAGGATTCATGGTTTTGCTAGCGTAGTATATTGGCTGAAAGTGTTTGTTAAGCCTTTGGCCTAATACTGCTCCAACACCATAATCGCTAGCATCGCACATGATTTCAAAGGGTAACTCCCAGTTAGGGGTGACCATAATTGGAGCTTGGGTAAGCTCCTGCTTCAATTGATCGAATGCATCCTTGCACTCTTGAGAGAAGTCGAACGGGGCATCCTTCATGAGCAACTGAGTCATTGGTTTAGCTACCTTTGAGAAATCTTTAATGAATCTCCTATAGAAGCCAGCATGACCCAAAAAGCTACGGATTGCCTTGACAGTTGTTGGGTAGGGAAGTTTGGATATAGCTTCAATTTTTGCCCGGTCCACTTCAATTCCACTTCCTGAAATTTTGTGCCCTAGCACAATCCCTTCTTTTACCATAAAGTGGCACTTTTCCCAGTTTAGTACCAAGTTAGTCTCCTCACAACGTTTGAGCATTTTCTCAAGGTTAGCAAGACAGTGATCAAAAGAGTTTCCAAAGACCAAAAAATCATCCATGAAGACCTCCATGCTGTCTTCCATTAACTCATGGAAGATTGCTGTCATGCAGCGCTGGAAAGTGGCGGGAGCGTTACATAGTCCAAAGGGCATTCGCTTGTAGGCGAAGGTGCCATAAGGGCATGTAAACGTAGTCTTTTCTTGGTCCTCAGGAGCGATAGGGATTTGGAAATACCCTGAGAACCCATCTAGGAAGCAGTAGTACTCATGCCCTGCTAACCTTTCCAACATTTGGTCGATAAATGGGAGAGGGAAATGATCCTTTCGGGTTGCATCATTCAACTTCCTATAATCGATGCACACACGCCATCCAGTTACTGTTCGTTGAGGCACTAACTCATCCTTATCGTTCTTCACCACCGTCATTCCTCCCTTTTTTGGTACAACCTGTACAGGACTTACCCATGGACTGTCCGAAATTGGGTAAATTAGCCCTGCATCTAGGAGCTTAATGACTTCCTTTTTTACGACTTCCTTTATGTTGGGGTTTACTCGCCTTTGAGGTTGCACGGTGGGTTTATAATCCTCCTCCATGAGGATTTTATGCGTGCAAAAGGTAGAGTCAATCCCCTTGATGTCGGCTACACTCCATGCTATAACTCCTTTATATATTTTTAAAACTCCTAAGAGTTTATCCTTTTGTTCACTTTTCAAAGAAGAGCTTATGATTACCGGAAGTTGATCTTCTCCTTGGAGGAAGGCATATTCAAGGTTGTTTGGGAGTTCCTTGAGTTCTAACGTGGGTGATTCGATGATGGAAGGTTTAAGTTTGTTCTCGGGTTTATGAAGCTCCAGCTGTTCGATTTCTTGTCTGGGATAGAAGGAGACTGCATTCACATCCATAGTCTTCTCCTCCTCTAAGATGGGTAAGAAAGCTTCATCTCGCAACCAACCAGCTTCCACCTGTTCATCTATACAATTGTCAATCTCGTCGGATAGTTCATTGATTTCTCCGATGAAATACAGCCGATTAGCTGCTTCGAGAGAAAGATTCATTGTGTCCTTGATGTCGAAGGTTAAGCTATCGGTCCCCACTCGTAAGGTTAGTTTGCCGTCATGAACATCAATAACAGCGCGAGCAGTTGCAAGGAATGGCCTCCCCAGAATGATGGGCACTAGGTCATCTTCTTCCATCTCTAAGATGATGAAGTCAACTGGAAATTTGAACTTCCCTACCTTAACCAGCACATTCTCACATATCCCTAAGGGGTATTTGACTGATCTATCGGCTAGTTGGATGTTCATACGGGTTGGTTTCAATCCAGAATACCCTAACTTGAGGAACATGGAATGCGGCATAAGATTGATACTTGCTCCTAAGTCGGCTAAAGCATTCTTGACTGAAAGAGATCCTATTAAACAGGGCAAGGTGAAACTACCTGGATCGTCCACCTTCTTTGGCAGCCCTCGTTGAGTCACCACAGAACATTCTTCTCCTAAGGTTACAAGACCCTCGAGCCCTTTTCTGTTGGTTAGCAGCTTCTTGAAGTATGTACTATATTTGGGCATATGGTAACATGCATCAAGAAGGGGTATGGTGACGACCGAATTCTTCAAATATGACAAGAATCTTTTATTATCATTTTCGACCTTTTGATTCTTGAGGCGGGACGAGTATGGGACTTTAATGGGCTGTTTGGTTGGAGTAGGTGGAGAGGGAGTTGCCGGAGGGGTCTGCTCGGGATTTCCATCGTTCACATTACCCTCCTCCTCATGAAGGGTGTCGGGTTCCATGACGTCAGATTGTTGAGCTGGGTAAGGTGGATCCTTAGTAGTTGTTCCAGCACGAGTGGTGATGGCGAGTTAGGGATCTCTTTGATTTGTTTGAGGTTCGTCAAGACCGTCGAGAGTGGCGTTGAGTTCTGCGAATTTGGCCCTTAGGTCGTTTTGTTGGCTATTGATGAGGTTGTCAAGACCATTTAATTGCAGATTCTTTTCAAGCGTGAAATGCCCAAGATCATCCTCAAAAGTGCTCCTAACTTTGTAGTCAGGATATTCTCCTCCTCCCTCTTCTCTCACAAGATTTCCCCAAGGGGTGAAATCATTGTTTTGGTAGAAAGTTAAGAGCGAAGGATCATCGAAGATGTCGTGGCTTGACAAGCATGCTTGTTTGGTGGTGGTATCATCCTCGCATTCCTCCACTTCATGCGGGCCACCACATTGGTCGCAGATCAAGTATGGGTTTGACAACCGTTTAGTTGGTTGTGACTTGTCTAGATAAGAGACTTGGTCATTCATTCTACTCAACCGGCTAGCAAAAGGAGGCTCTTTCATGATCTTGGAAATGCTCATGATCGAATCGGGTTCATCCCAGGTATCGTCTTGATCATTTGCGTATTCCTCAATTCTATTCCACCCTTCCTCAGCGCTTAGGTTGGCTATTTTTCCTTTTACCGAATTATTAATGCCAAATTGGTCGCTTTTAGGGACACTGTCATAAAAGATTTGGACAAGAAGCCAGAGTTCAAAGCCATGATGAGGGACTTGTCTAATTAGATCTTTGAATCTGATCCAGGATTCGTGAATGGGTTCAGCTGGTCCAACATGGAAGTGGAAGATTTCGTCTCTTAACGTTGAAGTTCTTCCTATTGGAAAGAATTTCTCATAGAATTTCGAGACAAGCTGTTCCCATGTGAAAATGGATTCGGAGGGAAGTTGGTTATACCAGTCTCTGGCTTTTTCATAAAGGGTGAAGGGAAAGAATCACAGCCGGGAGGTATCTCTAGTGGCCCCGTCCGTATGGAGGGTATCCACTATTTTCAGGAAGTCCTTGATGTGTTGGATTGGATCTTCAGTTTTCAATCCGTGGAACTTGCATACACTTTGGACAAGCCAAATATCGGTTGCACGCAAGACCCCATTCGTGTGTTCATTTGGAAAAACGATAGCATTGGAAAAACAACGAGGGGTGGGGGAAGAGTAGTCCTTGAGGCATTTAGGGATTGGGTTTTCGGGAACCTCCATATCGTGATTGGGTTGAGGGCTAGGAGGTGTAGAATGATGATTGGATCCTTCCTCGGAGAGGGCATCATCAAAGTCGATGGCAATGCCAGATGGTTCGGGTGTTGCAAAGAGTCGCCTTAATCTTCGCATTTCCCTATCAGGTTCTGCGTAGGGTGGAATAAGGTCTCTTAGTGAACTACGACTCTTGGTGACTCTAAGATTGGAGAGATCTTCGTTTACCATGATGGCCAAGGAAGATTTGAGCAATGGATAGAGCAGAAAGAGATAGACTAAAGGAAACCTAGAAAAATAAAATAAAAATCTCACTAGAAAGGAATCTAGTGAGTAGACCTAATAAAATAAAAATTCAACCTAAACAATAACTATTCCCCGGCAGCGGCGCCAAAAACTTGATGCGTAGTTTTGCAACCTTACAACAGGTTTACCTCTCGAGGGATCTCAAGAGGCTTACAACCCCACCAGGAAGTGTACCTGACCGATGTAGTATAGTGTAGTTGTAAGTACGGGGGATTGATCGTTCTCCACAGGGAATAGTGTTCGTTAGGTATGAAAAACTACTCTAATTAGGTCTAAGGGTGAGGGAAGATTCTTTTTGTATTTTTTATGAAAGCAAGTAAAATCTCGGGTTTGAAGGAGTGGGCGGAATTAGTTGCTAGTCAACTAACCCAAATAACTACAAATGCAAATAAAATAAAATAAATGAAAATGAAAAGGTTGTGAAACTTATGTGGAGAGAAATGTGTTTACTTAGATTTCCTTACTCCCTAACTATCTTTTACCGGTTGATTAGTGCGTATTAATTGCGTGGATGACGGGTGTATTCCTTAATACCAATCGTGGGGTGGCGTACGTACTTCCCCAACTCTACAAGCTCCTACTTCACTCCTATGTCGAGCCGGCTAGGAAGCTCCTAACATGGGATCACTAGAATTCGCTCATGCATTAAATACAACCATAAAAACCTAGTACGCATTGGTTCATGTTTCTTAAGACGTTCAAGCAAGTTACCGTATAGGAGGTTAGCCAGTTTTCTTAAGTCTAACATCGATAAACAATCATTCAATACAATTAATAACACATTGACAACCGATAATCAATAGTTAGGTTTCATTAGATCTAAGCAAACACAAGATAAATCTAGCCTAGCATATTAATCAAAAGACAAGAACAAGATGTAATCAAACAACACATAGACATATTGATTGATTAAATGATTACTTATCTTCAATTAAACATGGGAGATCCAAGGGTATGAAAACCCTTAAAAATGGCAGAAATTCGTCTTAGGGTTTCTCCTCACAAAGTTGCACACTAATGACAAAAAATTGCAAAACTATATATAGAGTTTAAGGGCTGACGGCGTCACGTTATAGGTCTTGACGCCGTCACCTCGCCGTGTCTAGGGTTCCCGGATGGCTTCCTTGACGCCGTCCCTTTGTAGACTTCCAAAATCCGCTCTGGCCTATCAAGGCTTGACGCCGTCAGAAATGGGCTTGACGCCGTCCCTCTTTAGCTTAAACCGTGATGGCCTTGATCACCTTAAAGGGTGACGCCGTCAGATTTTCCATAGTAAAATTCTATGGCTTATCATGTGTATTTTTCATATCCACCTCTTTTTGCCAAGCCGTGACGTCGTCTGGAACAATCCCTGACGCCGTCAAAGGTACTTTTCCAGCCGATTTTGAGACTTTGTCGTTTTCTTCACTTTTATGCTCCAAAAACGTCCAAAATGCTTCCTATTCCAGATTTCTTCTCCAAAGTACCTAAAATGACAAAAGGAACGATTTAGGGCAATATTTGATCAAATAAATACGATTTAGGGCTTAAATGACCCCCTAAAAGCGGTACACTTTTCACTTCATCACTACTCTAGCTTTTAAGGCAATGGATTTGACTTTTTCCTTTTTACCTTTAACTATTTCCGAATCTTTTTCCATTACCATTTCATGAACTTTGAGATTTTCGATTAGCTCGTCAAGTGACATGCTTTAAAGATCTTTAGATTCTTCAATGGCAGTCACTTTTGCTCTCCACGTCGGATGGAGTGCTCTAAGGAATTTTGTGACAAAGTTCTTACTACAAAAAGATTCATCAAGTGATTTAAGAGAAGTAATGATAGTATTAAACCTAGCAAATGCACTATCAATGATCTCATCTTCAGGGATAACAAATTGTTCATATTGTTGAACAAGAAGATCAATTTTGTTATCCTTGACTTTTGAGTTTCCTTGATGAGTTATTATTAAAGATTGCCAAATTTCTTTTGCGGTTTTGAACATAAAGACTCTTTTATACTCCTTTTTAGGTAGAGCATTATAAAGCATCATTTTTGCCTCATTATTTTTCGCAATCAACTTCTTTTGCTCATCACTATGACGAGCAAGTGAAGTATCCTCATCCCGACCACTTGTGATACCTTTTATTATAGCTTTATGATCACATTCTATAATAATATACCATAGATCTATATCTTTTGATTTCACATAAGTTTCAAAGCGGTTTTTACAATATATAAAACCATTTGGTTCAAATAGTGGTGGTCTTTGCATAGATTGCCCTTCTTTGAAGTTTTCAAAATCCATGGATCGTTCCAAGTTTTAAAATACAATATATTTTAAAAATCTTGATTAATGTAGCTCTGATACCAATTGTGAAAAACTAGCAGGGGGGTTGAATAGTTTTACCATTTTAAAATTTTATTTGCTTTGAGTACTTCGTGTGAATTCATCTAATGTAGATAACAAACAATAAATAATATGAAAGTAAAGAAAGAAATGATCAAACCACAACACTATTGTTTATAGTGCTTCGGTCTAAAAGGACTCTTTTTCATTACCCTACTCCACTCCCCGAGTCTCCAACTCGAGAGTTTTTCTTCACTAATCAACAAGCTCCTTTAACCGGCGGAGAAAACCTTTACACGTCGCTTACTGTTGGTCCACGAATTGTATGTGGATCACTAAGTAGTCTTGAATACCTAGTAGATGGTTAGGATAAATCCGAACCAATCTAAGTGAGAAACCCTAGGTGATTGTTATTGTTAATGCGGAATCTTAACAAGAACAATTAAGAACACAAGCAGAGATATCACTAACTTCGTATATTGATAATCACAATAGTGAACTCGTACAACTCACACACAAACTAACAATCTTTAGGGATCCTTTTATAACACAAGGAAACCCTAACCGACTCAGAAGATATACACAAATCTTCTATAAAGATACATACACGCATTGTATCTTTTCCTAACATAACTCTAACAAACTTTCCTAACTTCACGACCAGACTTAACTTTACAAGTCAACCAGACTTAAACATGCTACCAGACTTAACATTACATTACCAGACCTAATAACACAAACAGACCTAACTTAGATAAACTACCAGACCTAAGTTGTCTGCTCTTGATTCGTATCATAATTCCCAACAATCCTCCCCTAACTTGATCTTCATGCTCCATGAACTTCAAGTTCTTCTGATTAAGCCTTCTGAGGACTGAATCTTGAACACTTTGAACTGTATTTAGGTCTTGATCCTTTCTAGCAGCTTGAATCTTGATAATCTCTTCTGATATGGTCTTTGCAGCAATATTGACTATATGTACATCAATTCATATTAAGTTTCATATCTATTCTCATCACTTCCAGGTGTGTTAACTCCTGTGAGAGGTGAATCATTGAAATTTAATGGATTTGATGTCTCTTTACCAATAGCCATCACTACTGGAGTAGCCAAATATTTTGGTGTGTAAGACCATGGTACATTGATAACCATATGATTTTTAGCAAATCATCAGCTTATCAACGGATTTGTTAAGTCTTTACCAAAAGCCGTTTGCTTCTGGACTAGTCAATTCTTTGATGGAAAAGCACCTCATCATGGTGAATTGATTACCATTTATGGTTTTCCACAGCATTTACCACAAGCCATAACCTTGTGGGCTAGCCAACTCTTCACTTATCTTAGATATGGTGAGTTGAATACCATACAATTTTTGGCAAATTGTCAGCCATAAACGGATTTGGTCAATCTTTACCTGTTAGCCGTTTGCTCAGGATTAGCCAGTCCTTATGTTGATGAGACAAGGTGGACTGATAACCTTTTGATGTGTTAGTGCAAAGCACCTCCACCAAGTGAGAAGTTCCAATAGTCTCACTTAACAACTTGTGAAAATATACTTAATCCAGCATTGCCTATAAAAGAAATAAAAGACACATATAAAAACAAATTATATATATATTATATATATATATATAATATATATATATTATATATATATATATTATATTTATATTATATATATATATATTTTTATCACTAACAGAACTAAAAACAAAACTACAAAACTTAAAGATAACCTAAATGCTGGTAAGTATTCATACTTTACATACTTCACAGTTTTGACCTCCCCTTAGGCCAAACCTCCCCTTAACTCAAACTAGGGGTTCATCATACCAATGTTAACGACCAGATAATTGAATCTAGGACCATCAAATGCCTTAGTTAACAGGTCAGCAACATTAAAATCTGTATGTATTTTCTCCACTCTAATTAACTTCTTTTCAAAGCAATCCCTAATGAAGTGATGCCTGATTTCTATATGCTTAGTTTTAGAGTGATATACAGGATTCTTAACAATACAGATAGTACTCTTATTATCTATGTGGATAACAGTATTCATAAAATTCAAACCATAGTCCAGCATCTAATTCTGAATCCACAAAACTTGTCCACAGCAATGAGCAGCTGCTACATACTCAGCCTCAGTAGTTGAATTAGCCACAATCGTCTGCTTCTTGCATTGCCAAGATATTAACCTCCTTCCAAGGAACTGACAACCTCCTGTTGTTGATTTCCTATCCAGGCTTGCACCAGCATAGTCACTGTCTGAATAAGCTGTCAGGTCAAGAGTTGACTCCTTAGGATACCAAAGGCCCAAATTTGGTTTGCCCTTTAAGTACCTAAAGATTCTCTTCATAGCATGAAGATGTGAAGTCTTTGGTTGAACCTGAAAGCGTGAACAAACACAAACTGCATACAGAATATCAGGTCTAGAAGCAGTAAGATACATGAGGGAACCTATCATGGATCTGTAAAGATGCACATTCACATCAGCAGCATCTTCATCTTTTGTTAAAGGCACTTTATTCTCCATGGGAGTGACTGCTGTCTTCACATTTGAGAACTCAAACTTTATCAAAATTTCTGCAACATACTTGTCTTGAGAAATAAAAAGTCCATCATCCTTTTGCTTAACTTGCAGTCCCAAGAAAAATGTAAGTTCTCCCATTGAGCTCATTTCAAACCTGCTCTTCATTAAACCTTCAAATTCATCACACCAAGACTTTCTTGTTGATCCAAAAATGATATCATCCACATAAATTTGGACTAGAATGATATCCTTCTGGTCTCTCTTAATGAATAAAGTCTTGTCAATTACACCCCTGATGTATCCATGTTCTTCAAGAAACTGTGAAAGAGTTTCATACCAAGCTCTAGGAGCCTAATGAAGACCATATAGAGCTTTAATAACCTTATACACTTGATTGGGGTTAGCAGGATCCTCAAAACCAGGAGGTTGATGTACATACACATCTTCTTCAATAGTGCCATAAAGGAAAGCACTTTTGACATCCATCTGATATACTTTGAATCCCATGTATGATGCATAGGCCAAAAATAACCTGATAGCCTCAATCCTTGCTACAGGAGCAAAAACCTCATCATAATCTATGCCCTCCTCCTGTTTGTATCCTTGTGCTACCAACCTTGCTTTGTTCCTTACAACTACCCCTCTTTCATCCCTTTTATTCCTGAAGACCCATTTAGTACCAATAACTTTAGCTCCATTAGGTAGGTCTACAAGAACCCATACTTTCTGTAGCTTGAACTGCAACAACTCTTCTTGCATGGCTTCTACCCAACTTTCCTCCCCTAAAGCTTCAGAAACTGTAGTGGGTTCACTTTGAGAAAGAAAGCAAGCAAATAAGCAATGTTGCTGGTCCTTATGGTTGACCCTTTGTTGTTGCTTAATTAGGCTCATGAGTGCAAGTGAAGTAGACTGATGTTGCACCCTACTTCTTGTTTGAACAGCAGATTTGGGATTACCAATTATTTGACTCTTGGGATGAATGGTGTGAATCCTGAGAGTGGGAGTTGGACTAACCTCCACTTCAGTGGGTAAGTTGTTGAAATCAGTAATAATGCCTCCTTCATCATAGGAAGCCCCATCAAATACACCTTCATTAGGATTAGGAAATACTTCAAGTTCTGCATCTCAGAATCAGCACAAGCAGTACTTGAAGAAAGGTCTGGTAGAGCACCACTACCAGACTTAAAATGGGAAGTACTGGTAATGTTAGGGGATATGACATTGCCAGACTTAACTTCATAATCTATCTTCTGAGAGGAAGAATTCTTGATTACTGCTTTAGCTGCATCAGACTTGTTCTCTGTAGATGGAATCACAACAAGCTCGGCCACATCATCAATGTTCCCTGGATTTGAAGAATCATTGGTACCTGCAATGTTAGTAACTTCTTGGATACCTGCAATAGGGTTAATTTGATTCTCCTTGGAGACAGGAATATAATTCATAGAATCAGTCAAATAATCAATATCAAACATCCATCTATGACCAATTCCCTTGACATTAGGTTTTTCTTCAAGAAAGTTTACATGCAGATTTTCTTCTACTTTCTTGGATACTAGATTGTAAACCCTAAAGGCATTACTGTTTAATGCATACCCAACTAAAAACCCTTCATCAGGCTTTCCTTCAAATTTTCCAAGAACACTTAAAGTATCAAGAATGGTAACATGACACCCAAAAGATCTTATATGGCTAACTACTAGTTTATGGCTAAACATAAGCTCATAAGGAGTTCTATTTTGAGGCTTGGTCACTCTAACCCTATTAAAGATGTAGCAGGCATTGCTGACTGCTTCAGCCCAAAATGTAGTAGGTAAAAGTGAATCTGCTAGCATAGTCCTAGCTGCCTCAATAAGTGTCCTGTTCATTCTCTCTGCAACTCCATTTTGCTGAGGAGTTCTTGCATTACTGAATTGTTGCTTAATTCCTTTATTACCACAAAAATCTAGCATGCTCTTGTTTTTAAACTCAGTGCCATTATCACTCCTAATGATTTTAACTCTTTTATCAATAAGGTTTTCAATCTGTCTAATGAAAGTTTGAATCAAAGGGGTAGCTTCATCCTTCCTAGACATAAAGAACACCCAACAATATCTAGTACAATCATCTGTAATGACAAGGCAATAGCATGCATGATTAATACTATGGACAGATGTAGGGCCAAAAAGATCCATATGTAAGGTATGTAAAGGTTCAGTGATTAATCTTTCTAATTTAACCTTACAGGATGCCCTATGTTGTTTTCCCTTGTTGCAAGCCACACAAGTATGATCATTTTTAAACAATTTTGAAGGTAAACCTCTCACAAGGTTATTCTTCACAAGTTTATTCATGTTTTTGAAATTCACATGGCCTAACCTTCTGTGCCATAACTTAGATTCATCCAATGTAGCTTTTGCAATTAAACAGGTAGCACCTTTTGCAGGATTAGATGCTTTCATATCAAAACTGTACATTTTGTGTTGTCTGGGAACTTTAAGAAGAATCTGATGTTCTTCAGGCATCTTAAAGTCCGGAGTCAACACAAGACAATCAGTTTCAGTAAAAAGCACCTTATGCTGAGTATCACAAATTTGTGATATTGAGAAAAGGTTGAACTGCCCAAGTTCTTTCACAAAAGATACATTGTCAAATTCTATGTTGCCCACAATAATTCTTCCTTTACCAGTTATCTGTCCCTTGCTTCCTCCAAAAGTAACAGAACCTCCTTCGAATTCATGAAAATCATTAAGATAGTTCTTGTTACTAGTCATGTGCCCAGAGCATCCACTGTCAAGTATTCCTCTATCTTCCATATAGCAAAGTGGATGATCCTGCACAAAAAGAAGAGAAATTAGTTTCTCTTAGGAACCCAGGCCTGAGTAGGCTTGGGTCCGCCTTGTGGATCAATATGCTTAAATTTCTTAATTGAACCTGATCCACTGTTGTTTTGGGATTTATACATGGATTTATTTTTGTTTGAATCCCAAGACATACATGCTGAGGTCTTAACAGCAGAACCCCCATTTCCCTTTAAAGGTTTTGCTGTTTGCTTTCCAACTTGTCTTCTCACAGGCGAATGAGTTTTATAAAAATTATTTCTTTGAAAATTTGCATTCACCTGAGGTTTTTGAAATGTTTGTTTGGGTCTCACAAAACCAGAGTTCACATTAGGCCACATAGAATTAACATAACTAGTATTCACTTTAGGCCTCATAGAATTAACATAGCCAGTATTCACTTTAGGCCTCATAGAATTAACATTTTGCCTATTCATATCAAAGTTTCTGTAGCCAGACCTAAAATTTTGTCTACCAGAACTAACATAAGAGTTAGGTCTGGTAGTGTTATTTAGTTGTACAGGTCTGGGAACAAACTGGTTAGCATGATTAACTCTACTAGCATTATTCCAAACTGGTTTATTTGAACCATGAACCTTATTAACATTCATTCTCTTTTGTTCAGCCTCTCTTTTCATTCTCTTTTCATGGAAGTCACAATCTCTTATTAAATGACTCAAACTTCCACACACAAAGCATCTTTTAGGAGCATAAGTATAACTACTCCTACTTTCTCTGTGAACACTATTGCTTCTAGGTGACTCACTCATTTTAACAGATCCCCTAGGAGTTTTTATGTGATTGACACAACTAGGTTTGACTGTCTCAACCTTTGGTTCAGTCACTACAGGTTTAGTAACAACAGGTTCACACTTCTTAACAACCTTAGGTTCAGGATTCTCTTTTTCCTCATTATTTGACTCAGACTTAGAGTGATCATAGGAACCATCAATAGATCCTTCAGAGTCATTGGATTGACAAGAAGAATACCTACTGGATTTTTCCTCTGAGGTGGTTGGTTCAGGCACTTGAGGACCTTTCTTACCATACACAAAGAGTGAATCATCCAACTCTTCTTTTTCAAGAGGAGTATAGTCATCACTCAAAGGTGGTGGTACTCCCTTAAAGTCACCAGTCTTAACAAACCTATTATACAAAGGCTTATCAGCATAGTCCTCTTCTTTATTCTTAAATATAGCCCTATTCTCATTTTCCTCATAACCTAAGCCACATTTTTTATTTGACTTAATTTGAGAATCCCAACACTTAAACAAGTTATTATTTGAACTGTTCCACTGATCTACCCTTTTTCTCAGCTCATCCCTTTCCTTCTGAATTTTAAGCCCTAATTGTCTATACCTTTTAAGCTTTTCATCTTGTTCGTATATTTTATTAGCTTGAAAGTTAGTTTTTCATTTAAAGCAGCATGTTGGTTTTGAAGGGTGACCTTTTGTGCTTCTAAAGTTTTTATAGCATTTTTATGTGCTAATAAATTTACTTCTAGATCACCTATTTGTTCTTGCTGCTCATCACACAAAGCCTTAACATGATTATATGAGTCAGTACATAATTTAGAGCATAATGATACCTCATTACCAATGGCCATGAGAGCATGATCAGACTCCTCATTCACTCTTGGATGCTCACCCCAGTTGACTCCTCCAGCTTCCATTGTCAGCAGGCTCATCTGATTCTTTTCCATCTTCCCATCATCATCTCTTTTCCCATCAGCAGGCTTCTTCTCTGGACAATCTCTTGAAAAATGTCCATGCTTGTGACTAGTTGTAGCATTCAACTGTCCTCTTTGTGTATCCCACTGGTGATTTTTGTTGAAGTTGATGGTCCTTCCATATTGCTTCTGAAATCGTTTGACCCTTAAAGCAACCATGGCAATGTGCCATTTTATGTCCATCTCCTCAACTTCAGCATCATTAATCTGTTCAAGGTCTTCACTAATAAAGCTTTCATCTTCAGTTTGGTTGGCAAAGAAAGAATGTATCACTTCATCAGTAAAACTTGAAGCAGACCTTTCACTTGAAGGAGTTTCATAGTTACCAGACCTAACACCACCAGATTTAACCTTGTAAGTACTGCTTTTGTTTTGTGACACAAAAGCAACATTTGATGAACTGGTTGAAGCCTGAGTGTTGTTACTGATGTCCTTTTCAAACATCCTGAGATTATTGTATAGGTCATCAGGTGTCATAGAATCTACTTCCTCCTTAATCCTCATCGCCACAGATACATTGCCCCATTCTGATGGTAAAGATCTAAGGAATTTGTGATTTGCATCCTCATTTGAGACTGCTGCACCATGAACTTCCAGTTGTGTTAACAGATGTTGAAATCTGTCATAGCCCTTCTCCAAACCTTCAGTCTTTGAGACACTGAATGTCTCAAATTGCTGTTTAAGAACAGCCTTTTACATCTTCTTGGAGTTAGCATTGCCTCCAAATCGTTTCTTGATAGCCTCCCACATCTCCTTTGCATCAAGAATGCCATGAAACCTTTGTAGATGCTCCTTAGGAATAGCCATAAGAAGCAAGGTTCTGGCCTTCTTTTCCTTCTCCACAACCCTAATCTCCTCTGCAGATACTGGTGGCATTATTCTGAGCTGCCCATCATTCCCTTGTGAAATTCTCTTCTTAGAATTTCCCTTTTGAATCACCTTCCATACATCGCTATCAATGTATTCCAGATAATGTTCCATCGCCATGGCCCATATATCATACTCTTCTCTTTTCAGTAATGGAAGTTTTATGTTTGAGATTGTGGTTGTGGAAGAGATGGGTTGTTGTTGTGTTTGGGAGTTACTGGTTTCGGTTTTTCCTTCATCTTCATGGTTTGATTTCTCATCCTCACTGTTATGGATTGAGAAAGTTTCAGTGTTAACAGGCTTATCGAATTCAGACATTGTGAAGGGTGATTTGAGTGAGAATTAGGTTTTTGAGATTTAGTGTTCTTCGAATTCAGAGTCTCTCTCCTTGCTCTGATACCACTTGTTGGTCCACGAATTGTATGTGGATCACTAAGTAGTCTTGAATACCTAGTAGATGGTTAGGATAAATCCGAACCAATCTAAGTGAGAAACCCTAGGTGATTGTTATTGTTAATGCGGAATCTTAACAAGAACAATTAAGAACACAAGCAGAGATATCACTAACTTCGTATATTGATAATCACAATAGTGAACTCGTAAAACTCACACACAAACTAACAATCTTTAGGGATCCTTTTATAACACAAGGAAACCCTAACCGACTCAGAAGATATACACAAATCTTCTATAAAGATACATACACGCATTGTATCTTTTCCTAACATAACTCTAACAAACTTTTCTAACTTCACGACCAGACTTAACTTTACAAGTCAACCAGACTTAACCATGCTACCAGACTTAACATTACATTACCATACCTAATAACACAAACATACCTAACTTAGATAAACTACCAGACCTAAGTTGTCTGCTCTTGATTCGTATCATAATTCCCAACACTTACACAATATTGCTAGATGTCGAGTTCTTTTACAAGCGTACACCACTCCCGTCACACTATGTACTTTGAGGACTAAAATACTAACCGATCACTAAAGAGGATTTATGATTGTTTGGTACAAACAATGATGTGTGAACAACAACAATTCACACAGTGACTAACTAACAAGTCTTGCAATGCTTTGTTGAAACTTGTAATGCTTTGATCTTAAATATATTTATGTTTTCCTAAAATAAAGTTTATAATTGTCGTTAACAAAATATAGCAAAGATCGTAAAATATAAATAACATTTTTTAGACGATATTTGTAATAACACGCTCTTTATATTTTAACTACTCCACTTTACATTGCCTTACACTCTCCGTGCGCTTACACTTTCCGAACACTTATTCTATACACTATTACACTTGTCTATATAAATAATAATTATATACACACCTATTTATATATGACAACCCGCCATTATACAGGTCAATACTATTTACTAAACTCGTATTTATTACTTTGAAATTTACAATAATACTTTTTACGCGAAACTTTTTAGTTAAATCACGTAACCTAGAAACACCATATTGTGCACTACGACACTGGACCAAATTTTGTTCTACATAATTTTAGTACATTGGTTCTATTATGATGCTCATTTCATTGCTAGAGCACATCTTATTTTGATATAATTACATGTTCACAATTATTTATTTAATTTAATTAAGTAAATAAACGTTTTCATAATCCATATGCATGAACAGTGTGCCCAATACTCCAACTAATAATTTTTATTATATTTCTACACATATTAGAGTGTTACAAAAATTCAAGAAACATTTTATTTCACCCTTTGGTATTTATTTTATTATAAGTATCTAAATGATACATAATTACTTTAAATAAATTTATTACTAAACAATACATTTTAAATACCCAATGCCTACTCAAAATAAATGTATACAATATTTATTTACCACTTACACTTTATTTCACTTACTTATACATTTTCTACCTATTTTTATAAATAAATACTAATAAAACTATATGTAACTAGAAGTTAGGATCAAACTAAATTAGTTTGTAGACATGAATGACACCAAAGTATGGCATCCCATCTTATTCCCCCTCATTTCAGCCGAATATAAGCCCAACACAACAAGTAACATTCATTTTTCTTACCAAATGGTACTAATGTGCATTATTTAATTAAAATACCTAGTCATTTTTGCTATAAAAGGATAAGAAAACTTAAAACTTTCCTACTTATTCTCCTGAGGTTCAAATAGGGTAGAAACAAAAAGAGAAAAATTGTGGTTTGATTATTTAAGGGCTTCTAAGACTTATTTGGGTTAATATATATATGTATACTTGGTAATTTGGAGTACTCTTGGGTTCACATTTTCTTGCTACCAAGTAAGCCTAAAACTAAATTTTATGACTTTACTTATGCATTTTATACTAGATCTATGCTTGATTTCATGTCATTATGTTTGAATTTTATTCAAACTAAATAAATACAAAGATCACCCTATATATATATACATTGATCCCAGTTAAGAACTTGATTGGATTCCTTAGCTTCTAAGGGTTAGTTGTCTTAGATAAATCTAAAACAACTAAGTATAGAAACTGTCTTGCAGTTTATCAAACCTAATGCGGAATCTTGTATTTGATCTTAAGAAGAACTTTATATTGCATAAAACAATAAACAAGAACACAATTGTATCAAACTAAACACTTCAATATTATTGATATAATACGAATACTCAAAAGTATTAGGGTTTACAACCTTGAAGTTCTATAAAAATCGTGTTAAGATGTATCTATGATCGTTTCTATCTCTATGCCCTAGGGCCTTTTTTTATAGACTAAGGAGTCCTAGTCGGCTTACAATAACTTTCTATATAAGATAAATCTTTTTAGAATCTTTTCTATACTTATCTAAACATACTATACATATCAATCCGACTCTAATACTCCAGCAGCACTAATAATGAATCAGCAGCACTAACTCTTTGTTTTGGCATCATTAAGTCTTCAGCAGCATTAACTTAGTACTAGTAGCACTAACTTTTCTTCTAGAAACATTAACTACTTAGAGTATGTTTCCATGAAGTCCGTCAGCAGTCTTAATGTGCTCTACCAGTTTTAACTTTCATAAGCAGCATTAACCTTTATAACTAGCACCAGTAATGACTTAGAGCATTTTTCTTGTAATACCTGAGCAGTTGTAATTACATGAGCCGTATTAACACCTTGGAAGCTTTTAATTCCCAACAATCCTCCCCTAAACTTGATATTTTCTTCTAAAATCATCAAGTTTCCTTCAAAGCTTTAAACATCACCAGGAGGATGCTTCTGAACACTTCATTGTTCATTCCTCAGTCTTATAATAAACCAAATAAGCTCATCTGCCATACTTTCATTCATTCTATATTCCATTTGAAGCCTACTTTCAAGCATTTTTCCTAATGTAGTCTTTGTGAGTGGATACTTCTTTTCAACCAACATGTAGCTATGCATAGCATCCCTTGTCAACTCATGAAGTCCACATGTATCTATATACCTCCAGCTTGTCACCTTCTAGTTATAGAAAGGTCTTCTCCATACTTCATCTTCTACATGAGGTTCAAAGATATTCTTTAAATCTCCCCACAAAATATAATCTTGATCAGACACTGGTTGCTTCAATGGTCTTGTTGGTCCATACTTCTCCTTAACAAGTTTCCAAAGAGTCTCCAAATCCTCTCTGTTAAAACTTCTTAACATCTGATTAAACCTGAAGAATATATAAAACTTTCCATCAGCTCTTTTGATTTCATATACTATTTTTTTATGCCCTCTTTATATATTCTCCAACCAACAATATCTGAATGTTTTGTAGCCAAAGGTACAACATCAATAGTTGGCTCTTCATTATCATCAAAAACCACTATTATATACTGCTTAGTATCTTCTTCTGTACCTTTGTCTGTTTGCTCTTATACCTGCTCTGTTTGTTCATCTATTTTCTGCTTCTTGCTGCTATCAGCTGCTAATTCTTCTCCAGGTCTCTTAGAATCTCCTACCTCCTCCTTTTCATTTATAGCAATGAAAGTATTTACCCTCTTGAATACCTTATCAAACTGATCTTTTATATTTTCAAAACTAAGATTCTTCAATTGACTAGGCTTCTAATTATCCATGTTTCTCAGGTATGTACTCATTACTTTCCTATGTTCAACTTTGGAGGGTGGTTTTTTCCTCTCTGCTTCAATCCTCTTTTGAGCAAAGAACTTCTTCTACTTGGCTAAGAATTCCCTGAAGAGTTTTTATATTTTTCTAAAGATTGCTCTTCCTGTTCATCTTGCCACATCCTCTGGGCTAACATGTGATCTGCTTTACATTTTGCTTGTATGTCATCCCAGGAATTAATTAATGCAAGACTTGCTTCTTCTGCTTTCTGAGCTTGCTTTCTTCTTGCCTCTTCTTCTTCAGCAAGATGCTCAGCTTGCACCTGTCTTACAAGTTCTTCATCTTCAATGAGTTGTTGTTGTTGCTGTTTTAATGATAAGGATTTCTTTTTAGGTTCTTCAATCAAGATGCCTTAGCCTTTATCAGTTGAAGTAGTTGTTGGTTTTATTATTGATGCTGGTGTTGGCTCTTGAATCACAACTCCTTTTGCCTTAGGTCTTGTGCTCTGTAACTTTGTAAGTTCTTGAGCTATAGTCAATTCTTCATCAATTTTAGTAGCAGCAGCACTAACTTCAGGCTCAGCAGCACTAACTTCTTCACTAGCAGCACTAACTGAAATTTCAACACTAGCAACATTATCCTTATAGGCAGCAACTTTAAGATCAGCAACATTAGCAACAAACACATCACTTTCAACCTGCTCATCCATCTGAGTCTCCTCCCCTGATCCCATGCCATCACTCCTCCCCTGTTTGGAGGCATCCTCCCCTAAACTAGTATCTTCAGAAAGAACAACTCTTTGAGTAGTACCCACCTTGTGTATTCTTTTAAGCTTGTGAGTTCTTGACCTCTGTACCCCTTCTAGAAACCGAACTCTTCTCTTCAACATTTTAATTTTATCACCTTGAGAAGCAGATGTTTGTTTAAGGTCAAGAACCTGTTGTGACAAGTTGGTACAAGTAACCATCAATTCATTAATCAGTTCAAGACTATCCTCAGCACTTCAGAGTGTGTTACCTCTCCCTAGTGATGCATCATTGGGTGAGATAGGCATAGCCTCAGACCTAGCCTGAGCATATACACCTCCCCCCCCATATTTTCTGGTTGGCTGGAACGTTCACCTGAATCAGTTCCATGGGAACTAGATTCATTAGAAGTTGTCATAGATTGGGTCTTACTTATGTTACCACTGTCCTGCTCTGCATCTAATCTAGCAGCAGTAATGGCAGCCCTTTCTAAACTGTGACCCCTCTCCTTATGCACAACCTCATCTACATCCATACTAGCACTAGCCTGAGGTAGCTGAGTGCCCTTTTGGTGAACCTAAGGGTATAGGTCTTTTGATTTGTTGATGTGGATGGTAAAATTATGGGTGTGTGATGGGTATCAGCTGGGATTGCTGAACCTTCACCCTGAATTTGACCTAGTTCCAGCATTGTTTGAAATAATGGTGTAACTATGCCTGAAAAGTCCTTTCTCTCTCTCTTCATGTTAGCAAAAATCTTTTTTATGTGAGAGAGAGCAGGATAAACCTTGTTATGAAAATTTTAAAGAATGACTTCGCCTTTCATACCCCATCAGTGCAAGGTTTTCAAAAATTGTAGAGTTTGGAAGATTACCAATTCCATTAACATCTGATAGATGAAGAACTTCTCTAATAAATTTCCACGTAATAAAAATCTTCTGCCCATCCACAAGGGCATGTATCTGTATTTCCCCATCAATAGTTTTGACCTTAGCAGTAGCCCAAAACTGTTTGATGTTGAAAATATATATGGTAGGTTTAAATGTTAATGCATACTTAATATGAGTAGCATTAAGAAAATCAATGATTTTAGAAAAACCTTCACTTTATTTGGGTTTTTGCAAAAATGCAATCATGTTATGTTGGTCTGCAAAAGACAGAGTCGACATAGTGAATTTTGAAAAATTTTGTAGAGTTTTGTGGGATTTTGCAATTAATGGATAAAAACGAGTTAAGGTTTATGTTTGAGAGAGTTTTGATCGGATAAAAACACTTGTGTGAATGATTAAAGGATATAAATCCCTAATCATTTCATACTTATAAAATAGTACCCTGTACTCTCAAACGTAACAGCAGAAACCTAGCAGCACTAAGTTAGGCTTAGCGGCACTAACTTATGCTTAACAGCATGAACTCAATTTCCACTCCTAACAACTTATTAATCAACACTCCAGCACTTTTCTCAGCTTATCCTGCAAAAGATTAGTCCCAAAAACACAAAACCACAAACATAACACAATTTACAATAATCACATCATCAATTATACTTAGCAGTACTAAGTATAACTGGAAACAGTAACATAGCAGTTTTAAGTAAACTAGCAACACTAATTATACTTAGCAGCAGAAACAATGTATTGACCTACCCACATCAAAAGCTTTTGTGAGCAAATCTGCAACATTATTATCAATATGAATTTTAACAATTTGAATTAACTTTTTTTCATAACAATCTCTTATAAAATGATGTCTTATCTCAATATGTTTTGTTTTTTAGTGATAAACAGGATTTCTTATAATGCACATAGTACTGCTATTATCAATATATATTTTTGTATACATAAAATTGTACCCATAATCCAGCAATTGATTCTGATTCCAGAGCACTTGTCCACATCAACTTAAAGCAGCCACATACTCAGCTTCTGTTGTGGAATTTGTAACCACACTTTGTTTCTTGCACTGCCATGAAATCAACCTGCATCCTAGAAATTGACAACCTCCTATTATTGATTTTCTATCCAAGCTAGCTCCAGCATAATCACTATCAGTGTACGCAACTAAATCAAAAGCTGAATCTTTTGGATACCAAAGGCCCAATTTAGGTTGACCTTTCAAGTATCTAAAAATTCTCTTCATAGCATTAGGATGTGAAACTTTTGGTGTAACTTGATATCTTGTACAGGCACACACTACAAACATAATGTCAAGTCTTGAAGCTATAAGATACATCAAGGAGCCAATCATTAATCTGTATAAATGGACATCAACTTCTTCACCATCTTCATCTTTGAGCAGGGGCTTGGAAGTTTCCATTGTTGTCTTTGCAGGCTTCACATCAGTAAACCCAAACTTCTTCAAAATTTCAGCTACATACTTTTCTTGACTAATAAATATGCCATCCTTCTTTTGCTTGACTTATAACCCTAAGAAGAATGTGAGTTCCCCCATTGAACTCATATGAAATCTTTCATGCATTAGCTTCTCAAATTCAACACATAACACCTTATTTGTTGATCCAAAGATAATATCATCAACATAAACTTGAACAAACAAGATATCATCTTTGTGTTTTCTGATAAACAAAATTTTTGTCAATCTTCCCTCTACTAAAACCGTTGTTCAACAGATATGTTGACAATGTGTCATACCAAGCTCTAGGAGCTTGATGTAAACCATAAAGTGCTTTATCCACCTTGTAAACCTTGTCAGAAAAATTTGTATCTTCAAAACCAGGTGGTTGACAGACATAAACCTCTTCATCAATTGTCCCATATAGAAAAGCACTCTCCACATCCATTTGATACACTACAAAGTCTTTGTATGAAGCATAAGCCAAGAATAACCATATAGCTTCAATTCTTGCAACTGGAGCAAATACTTCATCATAATCAATGCCTTCTTCTTAAGTGTATCCCTGAGCTACTAACCTTGCCTTGTTTCATCTGAAAACCCACTTAGTACCAATTGCCCTCTTCCCATTAGGCAAATCTACCAGAGTCCAAACTTCTTGAAGCTTAAATTGTAGAAGCTCTTCTTGC
This sequence comes from Artemisia tridentata subsp. tridentata, assembly GCA_021014915.2. Lineage (NCBI taxonomy): Eukaryota > Viridiplantae > Streptophyta > Magnoliopsida > Asterales > Asteraceae > Artemisia > Artemisia tridentata. The sequence goes on along the minus strand of CP139502.1, from coordinate 252,363,831 downwards.
ATAGCCTCTACCCAGCTTGGATCCTGTAATGCTTTATGAGCATTCTTTGGTTCTATTTGTGATAGAAAACAAGCAAACAAACACTTTTGAAGGTCTTTGTAATTGTTTCTTTGATGAAGGGATCTTGCAAAGAAACCTTGTTCCTTCAAACCTTTTGTCATGTTTCTTGTTTAAACAGCAGATTGTGGCTCTCTAATGATTTGTTTCATACGATGATTCTTGTGAATTCTGGTAGTTGGAATAGGACTGACATAAATTTCCTTTTCCATATTGGTTAGGTCAGCCTTTGCACCAAGTACATCATCATCAGTATCAGGATATATTTCTTCCAATGGAGGCATGTTTAGATCATGTGGATACTTATACTCATCAAAAGTAAAGCCTTCCTTTTTAGTAACATTAACACATGGCTTAGTAGTATTAACAGAGTTAGTACTGCTAGTGTTATTTTCTTTATTGGCAACATTATCTGATACATCACCCTTTACTTGTTCATCAGTCTGCTTTACTTCATTAACCACTTTATCATCATAAGAAGATTTTACACCATCTTCTTTATCATCTTTTGAATCTTTATCAAGATCATCTTATTGTGAACTCTTTGACTCTTGGGTTGAGAAAGGTGGATCTGCAGTCCATATGGGTAGCAAAATGTACTTCTTTGCAGGTTCAGTCTCCTTCCAAGCTTGTGTACCTGCATCAGTATTAACTTTTGTACCTGCATACTCATTAGATTGTGTACCTGCAACAACTGGCTCATAATTCATTATCTTGGTTAGTGAATCAATATCAAACAGAGAGTTTGGTCCACTCCCTAGAACATTAGGTGTTGATGCGCGTGATGTGTCGTTGCGGTTTAGCAGTTTTAATGCCTACTCAAGTTTTAAATTTATATTTAGCCGACTTATCAATAACACACACACTTAACGAGCAGTGTACCCGGTCAGTATGAATATAATGGTAAGTAGAGTGTCGATCACTAAGAGTAGAACGTATTATCTAGTTATTCTAATCAGTATTTTAATATCCTAACGCAAGGGGGTTTCAGCCTGAGAGACTGGCACGGTTTGTTTGCAATTAAATAATAAAATAAACCAATAGGCACGAATCAGCAAGTAGCACACACGTACACAGATAGATACTTGAGACAATAAGAGGGCTGTCCTTATGATTAAGTAGATTGTCACTTGTTTTATTGATAGCTTTATATGAAGTGTATGTAGTTAACCCTTTCTCGTTGGTCCTAATCTTATCGGCGAGTAAACCCTTAATGATTACTTATGTCTAAAAGTTATTCCAAGGTGATCAATTTAGTAATAACCGTGGGAGCCACATTATGTCCCGCAGTCAAATGCCCGCAAGCCACTAATAAACACAGAGGTTATCAATGCACTAATAAGTAGTAACCAAAGACATCAACATATAAACTTTAATTGATGGGAAAGCAAGTATTAAAGGGAGTGCAATCTTTCGTTGTCACATTACACAAGCCACCAATCCTGATGAATTAAAGTTTGCTAACACAATAAAACAAAACTACTTAATGAATTAAACACATGCAGCACCTTCTTACAGCTCTTGTATCTTTGATTTGGGTGTGTCTTGTGCTGCCTCCTTGACTGAATTCGTCCTAGGTTTCTCCTGTTCGGTCTTCGAATCTAATATAATGCACCCGAAATTCGTCTGGCTTTGGGGTATTTATAGTTTCTGTCTGAGGGAAGATGCGGCGCATCTAAAGAGTAGATGCGGCGCATGTACTTAACTTCGCGTGGGGTCCAAGATTATAATATTCAGGAATATTCGTACACCGCCAGAAGATGCGGCGTAACTCCATGATTAGATGCGGCGCATGTCCTCTTGTATCTTGGATCGTATCTGGTGATATCTTGATAGAGATGCGGCGCATGTCATGAGTGAGATGCGGCGCATCTGGAGCAGATTAGTCTTGATCTTCTTCATTTCAGTAGACTCTTAACTTTATGCATGTTTTGCTCCATAATCAGTCCAAAATCGCTAAGTTTCACCAAATGCTTGTTTTTACTTGAGAATTACAAAAGTAAACGATTAAGTATCAATCCTCATACATAATATAGTAAAACAAGTCAAATAAATAGGATAAATGATAGTAATAAAATGTACTTATTTGAGTTCATCAAATATCCCCCCACTTGAACTTTACTTGTCCCCAAGTAAACCTTAGAATTTCTTTTATGAAAATGTATCCTAAAAGATGTTTGGATTTATTTTTATATTTAAGCATGTATTCGTTTAATTCATAATCACACAACTAAACACTTAACGAATTAGAAGTAAAATAAAATAAGTTGATAAAAGCAAATCTAATCGTTTAACTGTCCAGTCGTGACGAATATTCTATCATAAGCTTGGCAAGTATACACATCTCCACCACTAAAGCTAAGGAATAACAAGTCTAAAGCGGTAAAAAGGGTTTTTAGGCTTAAGGGTTAATTATTCTTGATCACTATCGATCTCAAATTCCAGAAAAGGCGACAAAATCACAAATACATGATCGAATCCACGAACACGATACTTGCAATTGCTCAAATCCTTAACTCGAATAGGCTAAAGATAGGTCCAAACTTCACCAATAATAATATATCAAAAAGGGCGACAAAATCATAAATACATAGCCGAATCCACGACTACGATACTTAAGATTGCTCAAATCCCTAATCTCAATAAATCAAAGGTTCGGTTGGGAAAAGAATAATAAAGGGTATGGATAACATTTGGGATATAAATTGGTGTCAAAATAAAAATAAACAAAACAAATAAATTAAAATCCTAAGTGTGGTTAATCACTATCCCAACCATCCCATGAACAAGACTCATATCATCGAATAACTCACGCTTTAACACTTGAAACACACGCTTTAGGTAGACACGAATTATACTCAACAAGATCTTAATCAAAGAATAAACCTTAATTGGCGTTCCCATAACTGCCAATTCCCATTCAATCCATAAATATAGTACAAAAAATAGTGGTGATATCGACCACTTACATAACTTTACATAAGTTGGTTAAAACAAACTTCCAACTTTTCTTTCTTTCTTTTTCTTTTCTTATTTTTTTTCGATTTTTTTTTTTTTTTTTTTTTTTTTTTTTTTTTTTTTTTTTTTTTAAACTTGAAACATAAACATAGATGTGTAAAATTGCACCATATCACTATAACTTTCTTTCCGGATAATTTTTTCTTTCATACTTTTCATACTTTCAGAAATAACGGTAATAGCGAAAGTAGTAAACACACTAAAAATAAACTCAAAGATATACAATATTTACTTTCACTCCAATTGCATTGTGCAATTTCCCGACCTAACCAAAGATAATGAATTACGCACGCGAACACAGGTAATGTAAGGAAACACACTTTGCCTATAGCAATTAACCAAACCACGGATTTTAATCTACAGGGTAGGCTAAGGTGTAAGGGTGTAACGAAACATTTTAAACATAGGTGTAAGAAACGAAAGGAATGGCTCTGAGGGTTTTTCTAGGGTATCTTACTCTAAAAATGAGAGTAACAAAAGGGTTTATACGGGGGTTAACTAACCAGTGTAGTTAGCTAATAACACATAACATATAAAGGCTATTTGGGTGTAATCCTAGAATTTTACCAATTTAGACAAGTCATTCCAATTATATAAATAATACTCATTATGGTGGTCTCGAATAGTATACAAGCCAAGTTCTAAAGTTTACAAGTCACCGGCACACTCATAGATTTGTGAATTTTGGAAAATCACAATTTTTGAAAATAACGTCATGTGTGCAGTTATGCAACCTAGATCTTAAACAAAAACATGCTAAATTTTTTTTTTAAGTTTGATATATTAAGCACATTTTAAGCATAATTTTTGAAAAAGTTTAGGACAAGTAAATGTTAAGTGTTCTAATTCTCCAATCCCCCCACTTAAGTTAAACAACGTCCTCGTTGTTTGTATAAAAGGTTAAAAACTGGAAAATAAAAGAATTAGAACAGGAAAACTCCCCTGAGATTTGCTCGGTATGATCCTCCATTAGTATAAGAGCAAAAATCAACTTCTTGTGGATGAGAACGTTAAAGCTTCATACTTGATGTATCCACAGGAAATCCAGGAAACTATAATACCACCAACATTTTAAAACACACCTAAGATAAGAAAGGTTCAAACTTGCATAATACATTAGTAGTTAGGAAAAATAAAACTTAAAAATTAAAACTGAAAATCATCAGGTCAGTCGATGCGCCGTATCTTATGGAAGAAGATACGCCGTATCGAGCCTGGAATTAATACGGATCAGAATAAAGATGCGCCGCATCCTTAACCAGGGATGCGCCGCATTAAAAATAAACTGATAAAGAGTTTTAAAGTCGAAAATAAAAATGCAGAAAATTAAAATAAGATATGACCATTGCAGGAGATGCGTCGCATCTCAGAATTGAGATGCGCCGTATCTTCATGCGGGCCTGACTGACTCGACACAGAAAACAGAATAATAAAAGATAAATCCGGGTTGTCTCCCGGTAAGCACTTGTCTTTATTCCAGAGTCTTCAAGTTAGACTCACGTTCAGCTCATTAATATCGATCATTGAAGGAGTCGGAAACATCGCGCTCCCTCATCGCCAATTCAGTAATATTGAACACTCCTTGCTCGTCCTTAATTTCCACGCCGTTCTTCTTCAATATCTGTATGAACAAAGTCCTGTCCCTTTCGGGCAGAGATGACAAAATGATAGACGGGAAATTCTTATTATCATATAGGCATAAATAAGCAAGGTGGGGTGGTAGTTCAATAAACACATCATTGTTCAAATTCGTTTTCTCAACTACTCTCCTACATTTATTAATTACCACACAATCATACCACTCATCATCAGAATCATTAACAACATTGCGTCTAAGTTCGGTAGGTACATTAAGGTCAATGAATTCCTCAAAGTTCTCATGATTAGGATTAGTTGAGTTGTTTTGAATCAATGTTTCTCCCATAAGTCTAGCTTCAAGATCGAGGTCCATACGCTCTCTTAATCCTAGCACATAAACACCTCTAATTATGCTTTTAACCGGATCTTGGCACTTATAGACAAGTTTATTATTCCCTACCCTTAATGAAAATTTTCTTTTAAACACATCAATCTTAGCATGGGCAGTAGACAAGAAAGGTCTTCCGAGGATTAAAGGAATCTTAACATCCTCGGGCATGTCTAGTATAACAAAGTCTACGGGAAAAATAAACTGCTCAATCTTAACTAGCACATTATTAGCAATCCCTTCAGGTCGTTTTACCGTTTTATCAGCCAATTCAATAAGTAACTTAGTTGGTGCTAATTTTCCTAGTCCTAGGGTAGCGAATGTCTTAAGAGGCATAACACTAACACTAGCTCCTAAGTCAGCTAACACATTATTGAAAGATATATTATTAATAGAACAAGGTAGAGTAAAACTTCCTGGGTCTCTTTCTTTATGAGGCAAGGCATTTAAGTCGGTTGCAGAGCTCTCTTCTTTCATTGTTGCCTTGATCTCCTCTTCAATCTTTGTCTTCTCTTTTAGTAGTCTCCTTAAGCTGATTGAAGAATTAAAGAAAAATTCGGGTCTTGCACCATCATTACCATTCATCGATCTTCTAGGTATATTAGGAGTGACTTCTTCAGTGGTGCTTATGACCTTGACATGATCTCTTGGGTTGGTTTCAGTTGAGCTCGGTAAACTTCCATATCCCCTTTCTTGAAGAACCTTGCTCATTTGACCAATTTGTTGTTCCAATGCTTTGATCGAAGCTCCTTGATTTCTTGTAGTAGTGTCCGTTGAAGCTCGGATTTCTTTGATCATAGCAGTATTCTCTTCATGTCTTTTAGCAGCATCGGCCATAATTTGCTTTAAAGTATCATCTAAAGTCTGCCTCCTTTCTTGATAAGTGGGATTGAAGTTGTTCTTTTGATAGAATCCCGGACTAGCTTCCCTAAATCTTCCTGAAGGTCGGAATGGTTGTCCAAATTGGGTGTAATATGCTTCTTCAAATGTCTCACTTTCATTCTTGTTCGGGCAATCTTTAGTGTAGTGAGGTCCTTCGCACTTTTCACATCCAACTTGGGCAGCATATGCTCTTTCGTCTCGCTTCTTCATCTCCCTACTAATTTTATCCAATTGAGCTTGAATAGCAGCAATCCCGTCAAAATTAGTGCTGCTCTTAGATCTAGTAGAGGTCCCATCGTGCCATTTCTGAGAATGATCGGCAGCTTCTAGGATCGCTTTCCTAGCATTAGTTGCACTTATCTGAGGTACGGCTCCCTTAGCATCCAAAATCTGTCTTGTAGGCACGTCCAATCCTTGATAAAACAATATTATCTCCTGCATAGGGGTTAGATAGTGTTGAGGACATTTTATCAATAAATCTTTAAACCGTTCCCGAGCTTGATAAAGGGTTTCATCAGGCTCTTGCTTGAAACTATTGATAGCCTCCATCTTTTTAGCAGTCTTAGCAGGTGGACAATATCTCTTCAGGAATTTGCTCTTCAAATCTCCCCATGTAGTGATTGAACTAGCAGGTTCATTCCTTAGCCACTTGTTAGCAGCTCCTTTTAGCGAGATTGGAAAGATTCTTAGCATGATCTGATCGTCAGTGACTCCTTCTGAAGTAAACAAATCTTTAATCTCCAGGACCTTTTCAACATGCTCATTAGCATCCTCATGTTCCGTCCCACTGAAAGCATTCTCTCTTAGTTCTTTGAGAAACTGACCCTTCAACTCAAATTTTGACTTATCATCAAACTTTGGTCTAGCAACTCCTGAAGTGTAATCAGCACGGGTGCTGTTCATGTATTCCTCCATAGTAGTGTTTTCGCCCATTGTTTCTGTTTCAACTTCCTCTTTTTCTTCAGAAAAGTAATCAAGCTCGAGTGAACTTGAAAGATCAAAGCTTCTTGTGTTGAAAAGCCTTTTAAGCGAATGTAGGGCTCGTTCAGGATCTTCGAAAGGTTGAATCAAGTTCTTCGTAGAACTCCTGGTCATGCACTTCCTGAAATCAACACAAAAGCATCAGTAGGGTATGCCCAAGAAAGTAATATATCAGAAAATCAACAACGAAAACGGAATACGAAAAATTAAAGTTGCTGATATCTGCAGATGATGCGCCGTATCCAAATAGTTGGATACGCCGTATCTTAATACGTTAAAATTAAATCAGACTTTATTCAGAAAATTGATACGCCGCTTAGAATATATGAATGCGCCGTATCGAGTTAATTAATCAAAAATCGGCTTATCTAATTAAAATTAAATGCGTCGTATTAACGAAAGTTAATGCGCCGTATTTTCGTTACGTTTAAAAATAAATATCGATTTTTGATTCAGAAAGATGCGCCGTATCGATATAGATCGATGCGTCGTATCTGTTTAATAATTCGCAAACTGTTTTTAATTAAAATAATAGATACGCCGTATCTACGAAAGAAGATGCGTCGTATGGCGTTAACGTTTAGAAAATTTTTTTTTTCAAAAACAGATACGCCGTATCTGCTAAAGCAGATGCGTCGTATTACTTTATCGCTTATAAAAAAAAAATTCTTATTAAAAACAGATACGCCGTATCTTGGGGGAAAAGATGCGTCGTATCGAATTAATTAAACGCGTTGTATTTTTAAAAATTAAACGCAATACGCCGTATCTGAGAAATCAGATGCGCCGTATCGTTTGATTTAGCACAGTACAACGATAGCAGAACAGAAAAATACGAAAAATAAAAAAAAAATAAAAACACACAAACAAAAACAAACAAAAACAAAAATAAAAGCAAACAAATAACACAAAATAAATAACACACAGTACAACAAATATGCAAAATAATACAATGATGCAATTAATCTAATAAAAAGAAAAACCTAATTAAAATACTAATCAAATTAACAGATAATAACAATTCACTCCCCGGCAACGGCGCCAAAAACTTGATGCGCGTGATGTGTCGTTGCGGTTTAGCAGTTTTAATGCCTACTCAAGTTTTAAATTTATATTTAGCCGACTTATCAATAACACACACACTTAACGAGCAGTGTACCCGGTCAGTATGAATATAATGGTAAGTAGAGTGTCGATCACTAAGAGTGGAACGTATTATCTAGTTATTCTAATCAGTATTTTAATATCCTAACGCAAGGGGGTTTCAGCCTGAGAGACTGGCACGGTTTGTTTGCAATTAAATAATAAAATAAACCAATAGGCACGAATCAGCAAGTAGCACACACGTACACAGATAGATACTTGAGACAATAAGAGGGCTGTCCTTATGATTAAGTAGATTGTCACTTGTTTTATTGATAGCTTTATATGAAGTGTATGTAGTTAACCCTTTCTCGTTGGTCCTAATCTTATCGGCGAGTAAACCCTTAATGATTACTTATGTCTAAAAGTTATTCCTAAGTGATCAATTTAGTAATAACCGTGGGAGCCACATTATGTCCCGCAGTCAAATGCCCGCAAGCCACTAATAAACACAGAGGTTATCAATGCACTAATAAGTAGTAACCAAAGACATCAACATATAAACTTTAATTGATGGGAAAGCAAGTATTAAAGGGAGTGCAATCTTTCGTTGTCACATTACACAAGCCACCAATCCTGATGAATTAAAGTTTGCTAACACAATAAAACAAAACTACTTAATGAATTAAACACATGCAGCACCTTCTTACAGCTCTTGTATCTTTGATTTGGGTGTGTCTTGTGCTGCCTCCTTGACTGAATTCATCCTAGGTTTCTCCTGTTCGGTCTTCGAATCTAATATAATGCACCCGAAATTCGTCTGGCTTTGGGGTATTTATAGTTTCTGTCTGAGGGAAGATGCGGCGCATCTAAGGAGTAGATGCGGCGCATGTACTTAACTTCGCGTGGGGTCCAAGATTATAATATTCAGGAATATTCGTACACCGCCAGAAGATGCGGCGTAACTCCATGATTAGATGCGGCGCATGTCCTCTTGTATCTTGGATCGTATCTGGTGATATCTTGATAGAGATGCGGCGCATGTCATGAGTGAGATGCGGCGCATCTGGAGCAGATTAGTCTTGATCTTCTTCATTTCAGTAGACTCTTAACTTTATGCATGTTTTGCTCCATAATCAGTCCAAAATCGCTAAGTTTCACCAAATGCTTGTTTTTACCTGAGAATTACAAAAGTAAACGATTAAATATCAATCCTCATACATAATATAGTAAAACAAGTCAAATAAATAGGATAAATGATAGTAATAAAATGTACTTATTTGAGTTCATCAGGTGTACTCTCACTAAACCTAACATACAAGTTCTCTTCCACTTTCCTGGTCCTACTATTGAACACTCTAAAAGCTTTGCTATTCATTGAGTATCCAACAAATAAACCTTCATCAGCCTTGCCATCAAAATTACCTAAGTGATCTATGGTATTCAAGATAGTAACAGGACACCCAAATGGTCTTAAGAAATCTAGCAATGGTTTTCTACCATGTAAAAGTTCATAAGGGGTCTTATTATGAGGCTTAACTACTTTACTTCTATTCTGCACACAGCAAGCAGTATTGACTGCTTTAGCCCAAAAAGTATTAGGTAATTTTGAATCAGCTAACATTGTTCTAGCAGCCTCAATAAGTGTCCTATTCCTCCTCTCAGCAACACCATTTTGTTGAGGAGTTCTAGCTACACTATACTGTCTCTCAATACCTTTCATCTCACAAAACTGGTTCATATCCATGTTCTTAAACTCAGTTCCATTGTCACATCTTATCACTTTAACCTTATGATTAACTAGGTTTTCTATCCTGGTTATGAAAGCCTTAAGAATGCCACTGGTTTCATCCTTAAATGCTAAAAAGAAAACCCAAGTAAACCTACTATAATCATCTGTGACAACTAGGCAATACATATGTTTCATCAAACTTTTCAAAAATGTTGGTCCAAATAAATCCGTGCGCAACATATGTAAATGCAAACTTATAGAGTTCACTGCTTTGGTCTTACAAGAAGCTCTGTGTTGTTTTCCCTTCTGACAAGCAACACAGATTTCAGTATTTTCAAAAACTTTTGAAGGTAACCCTCTTACAAGGTTTCCCTTAACCAATTTATTAATTGTTTTGAAATTTAAATGTCCAAGCCTTCTATGCCAAAGCTTAGACTCATCAGATTTGGCCTTTGCAAAAAGATAAGTCAAACCTCCTTTGGGAACCATATTCTTTAAATCGACACTGTATATGTTGTCTGTTCAAGGAACTTTAAGCAAAACATGACTTTCATCAGTCAACTTAAAGTCAGGAGATAAGACAAAACATTTAGTGTCAGTAAAAAAAATATTGTTCCTTTTGTCACACATTTGTGAGACACTAAATAGATTAAACTTAAGATCTTTTACAAAGTACACATTATCAAAATCTAATTTACTAGTTTTTATAGTACCTTTACCTGTGATTTTCCCCCCTTTGGGATTACTCCCAAAAGCAACATATCCTCCATCAATTGCTTCAAAATCAGTGAGATAGGACATGTTTCCAGTCATGTGCCTTGAGCATCTACTGTCAAATACTCCTTTATCCTCTAATTCCACCTGTGGATTACCCTACACATAAAGTAAGAAAATCAGTTCATTTTGGGGACCCAAACCATTACTGACTTAGATCTGCCTTGTGCATCAACATAATCATACTTCTTTAAAACTATGGATGCACTGCTGTGTCTGGAGACATGATCTAAAACTTTAACTTTTGGTTTCCAGACCCAATAAGCTGAGGCCTTAACAGCATAAAAATGATTTCCCAAAATAGTATCAGTTATTGCTTTTGGCTTAGCAGTAGAAACTATTGCTTTTGCTTTAGCAGCACTAAATGCTGTATTCCTTTGAAAACGCCTTTCTACAGTTGAATGTGCTTTATTTGAAAATTGTAACCTGGATTTAGCACCATTCACTGTTCTTTTTGAGTTAGCAGTACTAACTGATCTAGCAGTATTAATTACTACTGTTGGTTTAGAAATATTTTGCTTGGCATTATTAACTGATACTAAACCAGATCTCATTTGTACTGCTGTTGGAACCATGTTTCTTTTAGCAAAGGGGTGAGTGTTTTGAGCAAAATTTTGTTGATTCACCCTCTTAGCATAGTTCCAAACAGGTTTTTGATAGTAATAACAACTTTCCTGTAAATGTTTAAAACTACCACAGTGGTAACAAGCCTTATTAAACATCTCAAAGTCACTTCCTAACTTCTATGACATCATGTTATTCCAATTCCTCTGGTTACCTCTAGGCCTATTAGTGTACTCCCTAGGTTGCTCATTGTATTCAACAATTTTCCTAGACACCTTATCACCAAACCTAGGTTTGGTAAACTTAATCTGTTCAACTCTAGACTTAACTGTGTTCCTTTCAACCTTAGGTGTAGACTCCACCTGTTCCAAATCATCACCAGACACCCAATCTTCAATGATAGGTGCATCAGTATATGTCTTTTCAACCTTAGATTTCTCCTCATTAGACTTACTATTCTAACCTAAAGAATTATCATCAGACTCAACTAAACAAGACAGTTCAGATATAGGAGGTACATACTTTCCCGTAATTGAAAGAGAAACTTCATTATAACCTATACCACTACCTCTCCTCATCATTTGATACTCAATTGTCTTTCAGATGCAAATTCAAGCTTATTTACTTAAACTTGATGTTTTTCTTTTTCCTGATAAGCTGCATCTTTTTCTTTTTGAGCCTGTTTCAACCTTTTAGTAAGTTCACTAATGACATTCTCTTTAACATAAAGCTTACTTTCAAGAACATTAACTTTCTCTACCTACTCTGACTCATTCTCTTTAAAGAATTCAAGTCTTTGCTCAACAGATTTTAAGCCTATTTTATAGCCTAAATTTTCTAACTCTAACTTCCTTACATCTTCTATTAGTTTTTCATTCCTATCCTTAAGTTTTTCAATAGTATCTAAACAAGATTTATAAGAACAACCAGAAACATTAGATACCTCAAAATCAGAACTTGATGAAGAAGAGTAAGCCATAAGTGCAAAGTTTGGTCCTTCAGTGTAACACCCCAACCCGACAAGGGTAGAAGTATCACACAAATGGCTCCATATCAGATCAAACAAAGCATACAATCAATAATAATACAATGGTTCTCAAAGGTTACAAATGAAATCTTGCAATACAAAGAGTTACAAAGGAAAATAAAAGCTGCCTATCAAATCCATAAGTACATCTCTTCTAATGGCTTCTACTAAAAGTCTTCTAGGTCCAAAGTCTCTTCACTCTTACCCAGCTTCCAACTAAAACCTGCCGCGGGAAAAGAAACGCGGCTGAGCTACTAGAGCTCAGTGAACAGATATAACGTAACAAGCAATAGTATAATGTATAATTTACATGAGTAAAAGAGTGTGGAAGCATGAATACATGGTATCAAGATGAAAGGTAAGAGTACATGGTATCATAAGGAAAGGTAAAAGGGTACATGGTAAAGGAAGTCAGAAATCCACTACGAGCCCATAACATAACATGAATCATAATCACAATCATAATCGTAAACATGCAGAGGGGAGACCTCTTAGTATCCTGTGAATATGAGGGGTGTCCTCAATCATGGGTATCCTGTAAATATGAGGGGTGTCCTCAATCATGGGTTGGAGTAGCTAGCTCCCGGAGTGTGAAAGACGTGTATCGCACACACCATCAGTCACCATGAATAACATAACATAACATAACATGAACAAATCTAGGATGCATCCATACGCCCCCGGTGGCCATAATCTGCCTCTACATAAACATGAATCATAAACATAAGCGTGCAGGGACGGGACAGGTCATCACTCTCCTGCCCTAGAGTCATGCCATCGGTGCATCGAATGACATGGACATGAAACCCTCATGCCTAGTGAGTGGCTCGTAGTATCAAACTGAGGGTAAAGGTCAAGTATCATGAATCATGTTTTTAGTTTACTTGCATAGGTCAATAATCATGTTTCATAAGTTCATAATCATAGGTTCATAATCATGGTTCATAAGCAAGGTTCATAAGCAAAGGTTCATAAGTAAAGTTTCATAAGCAAAGGTTCATAAGCAAAGGTTCATAAGTAAAGGTTCATAAGCAATGGTTCATGGTCAAAGGTTCATACTTAAAGGTTCATGAATGAAAGGTTCATAATCATAACAGGTTCAATATCATGATGGTTCAAAAGATCGGAGTTCATGAATAAAGGGAACATAGCAATGGTATAGGAAACCCTAACATGAATCATAATGAGAGAATGAAGGCCTCTTATCAAAGAAGCAGAATATCTGTACCTTATTGCTTGACAAAGGAAAACACTGAATAAGATGATAAAGAGCACAAGACTACTCCCTCTTCACACCTAGAGGAGTAAAGACATGATTACTAAAGATCCCATTTCCATATTAAGTAACTTTCTATTTTTAGCAGGTTTCCATTTTTAGAAAGTTTCCTTATTTAGTAAGTTTCCAAAATTAACGGTCTTCTATAATTAGTAAGATTTAAGTGTTATGATTTGGTTAAGTCATATATTCAGTCTCTTCATGGAATTAGGGTTGACTTTAGCAAGTTATAAAAGCTTAGGGTTAAATATGACAAGTTTACATAGTTTAGGGTTTTAATTGTAAATATATCAAATTAAAGGTCTAGAATGAAAATATCATAAGTTACTCATTTAAGTACTTCATTTATTCAGAATTACCCTTTTGGTCCATCAAGTTCCATATTTTACACTTTAAACCCTTTATTTATAAATGTTACAAAATAATCCTTAAGGTTACATAATTTACAATTTAATCCATATAATATCCTTAATTACACCATTAACCCTTATTTTTAATCATTTACAGAATCTACCTTCTAATTTCATGTATGGTATGATTTAGCCCTTTAGTTTCCCAAAATTACACATTTAGTCCCTATAATTATAAAACATATATATTAATTTGTAATTTCCAAATAATTACATTTTAGCCCCCATAATTATCTAAACTTACACCGAACCATCTTAACATTATATTTTACTCAAAATGACCTCAAGTTTCCAGTATTTACATTTTTAGTCCCTTGATTTAATTAAATTGCAAAACGAGTTACTAATTATGTATAATTTCCTATTTAACCTTTTAAATGCAAAATTTACATAAGGACCCCTCATTTAACATTTTATACGAATTATACCATGTTCAAATAACTTACAAAAATTATCCCTTGAGTTTTTAGAATTACAAAACACACCCTTTTATTTTTTTATTCAAATCGATACACATATAATTAACAAAATCAAAACCCTAATTTCACCAATCATTACCTCATCATTACCACATCATTTAGACACATAAATTTTCCAGATTTAATCATAAAATACCTAGGTCGAAATGTTTTTAGGGTTTTCCATAATTTCACTTTTATTTCTATTTAGCCGATCCATAAACAATTTCCACAATAATAGATTTAGGCCTCCAAAATTCAAATGAACATTTTTCCAGTGTTATATGATGATCATAGATGCCATGAACATTAATAACTCAATCCATAAAAATCGCATGCATACATTTTGATTATTAATTCGATTCTAGGGTTTATATTACAATATTTTCCATACGATTTATCTATGATGCATGGGCTGTTTTTATCATTTTTCCCATGTTATATTTGATCATTAGAAGCTGAGAAAAATACCAGGATAGTTTTAGAATGATCGGATGGATTGATGGTGATTTATGTTACACGCTAGAACAATTCGACACAAGGAAAATCACCAAGCCTTCATGCGCAACCAAAACACCTTGCACATATTTTTCGTAGGGCATATACAATGTAAGGATCTCAGGAAAAATAAGGAATGATTTTTATGTAGATCGAATGAATTAATATGGCACTTACCTCATTTTTGAACTCGACACAAAGAAAATTCGAAAACGCATGAACTAGGCTACCACAATTCGATTTGCTATTTTTCTAGGCTTCTTAGGATTGTGATGAACTCAGGAAAATTGGTTCTTGATCTCCAGAATTTCGTATGAGCACAAGAAGGATTTTTGTGTGTTTTCTTTTCAATCGGAAATTTTAGGGTTTCTTAGATAATTGTGTTGATTGATTTTTAAAATAGGAACCGGTAAAAGGGGAGGGTTAATGGGCCAATAATTCAGGATTTTTAGCTTAGGAATTAATTGCATTGATTTGCCATTTTTAATACCCTTTAATTACCTTTAAATTACTTTTATTTAAATCATAAATTTGAATTTAAACTATATTAGGCGCCCAAGGGCATTTTGGTAATTTCGTGGCTTGCATAAATGTTAAATGGTGTTGTTAAAATTATTTGGGATCGTAACTTGTTCATTTCTAGAAGTTTGGAATTTATTTTGTGCTTTACATATGCTTTATTTAGGTTTTAAATTCCCATGGGCAATTTGGTCATTTTACATGTTATAGAATTTCAGGTATTACAACTTCTTCCCCACTAACAGAAAAATTTCGTCCTCGAAATTTGCAAGGAGTCAGGAATAAAACGAATCGAAAGCAAAACAGGGACACATACTATGCTGAGTGCGCATCCAAAAGATAACGTACCAATATGCGGATGATAATAGAATCCCTAGGAAAAGGTACAAACAAAACGTAGGGTTTACATTGAATTGATTAGGCGAATTAAACGAGAATGCATTGAATCGTAACGACCATGAGGTGGTGCAAAGGTAACTCTTCTGCTTTTCAAATAGTCTCGGCTTCAAAAGAACCTTCCAAAGGTGTTCTCGTAAATAACAGGTCTTGTTATACTCAGAATCTAAAATCTCATGTCTTAACTCATAGCAGATCAAAATGAACAGACTTAACGAATGCGGAACGTATATATAGCAGAACAGAGGCATATTCTCGTATAATAACAGATCGAATCCATACGGACAGAAAGCATGTCGTTAGATATCATCAAATGGCAGAAAGCCCTATAATAGAATCTAAGATCAGTATCGGAAGTGCAGAGATCAGCAAAACGCTCGTCGAGCATCCAACGTACCAAGTCGAATATCCAGAACAGCAGATCAAATGGATAGGTAGAATGAATCCAAAGTCTCACTAAACGCGGATGAGCTCAAACGGATAACAGAAATTCTAAGGTTCTAAGGCACTTCTCGAAATATCCTAAACGCGGATGAGCTCCCACAACAAGTGCACGTTATATGATGTAAGTATTATCACGTTGATCAGGCGTCATAATTCTAGCATCATATAAATATGCTCTCATGATGGTCATACTTTATCTCAAGTCGTGAACAACATAGCTTATCTAAATCCACCTAGTCCACCTACAATATCAGGGTCACCAAAGTCAAACATCATGACTAAGAATACGAAATTTACTCGAAGAGTAACGGAAATCCGAAAATGTTCATCAGAGTTCAGGTATGTTGTTAATAGCACCAAGACGTCATAACTCACCGAAATCAATTCAGCCAAAATAAGTGGTTACTTCAACATCCGTCTATTCATTAATATCCAAATTCCTTTCATAGCTTGTCGAAATTCTATTACCACTCGTTATCCAACAAACGCAGAATGAACATGGAACGGAATTACTAACAGAGAATCAAATCATTCGAAGGACCTCATCATCAAGTAACGGAATTTAAGTAGGTTGAGAGGAAACGAATACGTCGTCGATAGCTTCTTCCTCTACAGAATCATCTCGTCTATACACAAATGTCCACTTCAAAATTCGTCCATTCACATTCAAAATTTTAAAGTTCTTCTAAGTCGGAGTAGTTTGCCGCTTGTCCATCTTTTTCTCATGGTGAAAAGGAATTACAAACTTGAGTCTGGTTCCTAAAGCCTTCGGCAACTCTTCTGGATATTGTGGCGCCGTAACGGTAGTCTCTGACACGATCACTGTGCATCCCTCCATCCGCAAGCCTGCTTCAGCTATCAATTCATCTTAGTACAACTAAAATGAATAGAGAAACAAGATTGCGTTTCTTCGACAGGTCTTCTAACACTGCTCCAGGTTTTAAGGTAAACACCGCCGTCGTCGACTCCGGATTATGTGCTGAATGGTTCGCCTCCTACGGTCTGGTTGTCTTGATGCCCGAACTGTAATCTTCACGGTTTGCATAATATATGGTTAAGTATTATCCCAGTTCCTCTCTTCTTCCTATATGCTTCATCCCTGGTAATGCTTGTCGCTACCGTCTTCTACTACTCTTACACCAAGTTTCTCACTTTGATAACTGTCTTCGATCTTGGTTCTTCCTGTGGAAAACTCTATCTT
Source organism: Artemisia tridentata subsp. tridentata (assembly GCA_021014915.2). NCBI lineage: Eukaryota > Viridiplantae > Streptophyta > Magnoliopsida > Asterales > Asteraceae > Artemisia > Artemisia tridentata. The sequence goes on along the minus strand of CP139502.1, from coordinate 252,346,545 downwards.
CACAATATACCGGTTAGTGTCGTCTACAAATGTTTCTGAATGTCAATCAATTTCCTCTTCCAGAACAAGTGGTCGTCTCATTAATAATCTCTATGTTCTTCTTTCGTTCCTGAACATAACACAATGTCATACTATGACAATTTGTCCAAAATACGCAAAGACACGACCATTCTAGCCAATACCATTGGCATCATTTAAACTCATGAGGTTACAACAAGTGAAAGGACAGTCTCTGAAATCATTTAGGGCAAAACTTTCACATACACTTCACGTCGCCTTCCTTCTTCTTCAAAAGTAAAACTGAACTACTTCACAGAGGTTACTCTCGGTTAGTTAACCTCCTTCTTAGAAGTTCTTGTGGTTGCTTCTCCAGCCCTTCAAATCCAGAACGATGAAATCAGATACGAAGTTTCAAAAGAAAGACCAATCAATTATTGATACTCGGAAGCGGATAATGATTACTGATAGTGGTACGGTTAAGTTTACAATAGTCGATACGTCGTCACGTACTTCTTTCTTCCTCCTTCATAAACTAACAAGAGTATCCAAGAGAATCGCTGAAGCGAACAAAATCATACTACATCGGAAATACTGGAAAATCTTCGCACAACGGAATATTTCTGATGGCGGAACTTCCCGAGAGTGGATAATAATGGTTGTCAGGAAAACTTGATAATTATATGAGTTCAGGGTTGGTGCTTCCATAGCAGTAAAACTTTAGCAGATTCAGGTGTAGAGATTCGTCATACGAGATAGGGTGAGCTAGATTGTTAAGATCACATTTCAGATGCGGTAGTCTATGGCAGCTTAACAATTAGTCATTCAGTCCATAATCAAAAGACCACATAATAAGACATGTCAGGGTCAAAAGATTCATAGAACGAGTACAGTCATCGGATCAGACGGATAGTTCATATATCGGAGTCCAGCACATGTTTCAATAAAAGTGTCGAGATAGATAAACGAACAGTTCAAAGTGTGGAAATTTGTTCAGCTTCTTAGCATAAGCAGTAAGCAGGGTGGGTATTGTCAGTAATACGAACATCGTATAATTGTCAAAGTGAGATGTACAGAATATCCATTATTAGCATCATCATGCTCAGTTAACAACCCATACCGAGATAACATAACATTATATCCTTCCAAAGGAAATGGTTGGCAGTACAAGGTTCGTCATTCAAAGGAAAAGAACATAACTTCCTATACCCATGGTTAATAATTACCAGAATTCTCATAGGAGTAGTAACGGATTTATGCAAAGTTAAGTAGTATCGGACGATACATTCACATTCAGCATAAGCAATGAATTCACAAAATGTGTCGAACACAATTATGGTTGAATCGCTTACGACATGGTCGGAAAGGTGTTAAACAAGTTATCAACAAATCGGAGGTGGATGTCAAAATCTGAAAATGAAACTTAAATGGTGTAAGGTATCCAGGTGGGTTTTCCGAGGTATTCCAAACTTACTTGGTTACTAAGCTTAAGTTGCAAACTTCTAACTCCTGAAAAGTTTCTGATGAGGCTTAACTAAGGGCAGAGGCACGAATCAGAGTGATGCGGAAGCAAATGATACTCACATATATGTCTTAGTATACCCATTCCTCACTGGTTAAATTTAGGTTCCTATAGGGAGATCCTAAAGCAAATCTTATAGGTTATCTTATGAGCGCTTACAGGGAAACTTAGTGGTCCTAACTTACACAGGCCAAGGGTAAATGTATTACGAATCGCAGCCTGTCTCTCTGATACCATAATTGTAACACCCCAACCCGACAAGGGTAGAAGTATCACACAAATGGCTCCATATCAGATCAAACAAAGCATACAATCAATAATAATACAATGGTTCTCAAAGGTTACAAATGAAATCTTGCAATACAAAGAGTTACAAAGGAAAATAAAAGCTGCCTATCAAATCCATAAGTACATCTCTTCTAATGGCTTCTACTCAAAGTCTTCTAGGTCCAAAGTCTCTTCACTCTTACCCAGCTTCCAACTAAAACCTGCCGCGGGAAAAGAAACGCGGCTGAGCTACTAGAGCTCAGTGAACAGATATAACGTAACAAGCAGTAGTATAATGTATAATTTACATGAGTAAAAGAGTGTGGAAGCATGAATACATGGTATCAAGATGAAAGGTAAGAGTACATGGTATCATAAGGAAAGGTAAAAGGGTACATGGTAAAGGAAGTCAGAAATCCACTACGAGCCCATAACATAACATGAATCATAATCATAATCATAATCGTAAACATGCAGAGGGGAGACCTCTTAGTATCCTGTGAATATGAGGGGTGTCCTCAATCATGGGTATCCTGTAAATATGAGGGGTGTCCTCAATCATGGGTTGGAGTAGCTAGCTCCTGGAGTGTGAAAGACGTGTATCGCACACACCATCAGTCACCATGAATAACATAACATAACATGAACATGAACAAATCTAGGATGCATCCATACGCCCCCGGTGGCCATAATCTGCTTCTACATAAACATGAATCATAAACATAAACGTGCAGGGACGGGACAGGTCATCACTCTCCTGCCCTAGAGTCATGCCATCAGTGCATCGACTGACATGGAAATGAAACCCTCATGCCTAGTGAGTGGCTCATAGTATCAAACTGAGGGTAAAGGTCAAGTATCATGAATCATGTTTTTAGTTTACTTGCATAGGTCAATAATCATGTTTCATAAGTTCATAATCATAGGTTCATAATCATGGTTCATAAGCAAGGTTCATAAGCAAAGGTTCATAAGTAAAGTTTCATAAGCAAAGGTTCATAAGCAAAGGTTCATAAGTAAAGGTTCATAAGCAATGGTTCATGGTCAAAGGTTCATACTTAAAGGTTCATGAATGAAAGGTTCATAATCATAACAGGTTCAATATCATGATGGTTCAAAAGATCGGAGTTCATGAATAAAGGGAACATAGCAATGGTATAGGAAACCCTAACATGAATCATAATGAGAGAATGAAGGCCTCTTATCAAAGAAGCAGAATATCTGTACCTTATTGCTTGACAAAGGAAAACACTGAATAAGATGATAAAGAGCACAAGACTACTCCCTCTTCACACCTAGAGGAGTAAAGACATGATTACTAAAGATCCCATTTCCATATTAAGTAACTTTCTATTTTTAGCAGGTTTCCACTTTTAGAAAGTTTCCTTATTTAGTAAGTTTTCAAAATTAACGGTCTTCTATAATTAGTAAGATTTAAGTGTTATGATTTGGTTAAGTCATATATTTAGTCTCCTCATGGAATTAGGGTTGACTTTAGCAAGTTATAAAAGCTTAGGGTTAAATATGACAAGTTTACATAGTTTAGGGTTTTAATTGTAAATATATCAAATTAAAGGTCTAGAATGAAAATATCATAAGTTACTCATTTAAGTACTTCATTTATTCAGAATTACCCTTTTGGTCCATCAAGTTCCATATTTTACACTTTAAACCCTTTATTTATAAATGTTACAAAATAATCCTTAAGGTTACATAATTTACAATTTAATCCATATAATATCCTTAATTACACCATTAACCCTTATTTTTAATCATTTACAGAATCTACCTTCTAATTTCATGTATGGTACGATTTAGCCCTTTAGTTTCCCAAAATTACACATTTAGTCCCTATAATTATAAAACATATATATTAATTTGTAATTTCCAAATAATTACATATTAGCCCCCATAATTATCTAAACTTACACCGAACCATCTTAACATTATATTTTACTCAAAATGACCTCAAGTTTCCAGTATTTACATTTTTAGTCCCTTGATTTAATTAAATTGCAAAACGAGTTACTAATTATGTATAATTTCCTATTTAACCTTTTAAATGCAAAATTTAGATAAGGACCCCTCATTTAACATTTTATATGAATTATACCATGTTCAAATAACTTACAAAAATTATCCCTTGAGTTTTTAGAATTACAAAACACACCCTTTTATTTTTTTATTCAAATCGATACACATATAATTAACAAAATCAAAACCCTAATTTCACCAATCATTACCTCATCATTACCACATCATTTAGACACATAAATTTTCCAGATTTAATCATAAAATACCTAGGTCGAAATGTTTTTAGGGTTTTCCATAATTTCACTTTTATTTCTATTTAGCCGATCCATAAACAATTTCCACAATAATAGATTTAGGCCTCCACAATTCAAATGAACATTTTTCCAGTGTTATATGATGATCATAGATGCCATGAAAATTAATAACTCGATCCAGAAAAATCGCATGCATACATTTTGATAATTAATTCGATTCTAGGGGTTTATATTACAATATTTTCCATACGATTTATCTATGATGCATGGGTTGTTTTTATCATTTTTCCCATGTTATATTTGATCATTAAAAGTTGAGAAAAATACCAGGATAGTTTTAGAATGATCGGATGGATTGATGGAGATTTATGTTACACGCTAGAACAATTCGACACAAGGAAAATCACCAAGCCTTCATGCGCGACCAAAACACCTTTCACATATTTTTCGTAGGGCATATACAATGTAAGGATCTCAGGAAAAATAAGGAATGATTTTTATGGAGATCGAATGAATTAATATGGCACTTACCTCATTTTTGAACTCGACACAAAGAAAATTCGAAAACGCATGAACTAGGCTACCACAATTCGATTTGCTATTTTTCTAGGCTTCTTAGGATTGTGATGAACTCAGGAAAATTGGTTCTTGATCTCCAGAATTTCGTATGAGCACAAGAAGGATTTTTGTGTGTTTTCTTTTCAATCGGCAATTTTAGGGTTTCTTAGATAATTGTGTTGATTGATTTTTAAAATAGGAACCGGTCAAAGGGGAGGGTTAATGGGCCAATAATTCAGGATTTTTAGCTTAGGAATTAATTGCATTGATTTGCCATTTTTAATACCCTTTAATTACCTTTAAATTACTTTTATTTAAATCATAAATTTGAATTTAAACTATATTAGGCGCCCAAGGGCATTTTGGTAATTTCGTGGCTTGCATAAATGTTAAATGGTGTTGTTAAAATTATTTGGGATCGTAACTTGTTCATTTCTAGAAGTTTGGAATTTATTTTGTGCTTTACATATGCTTTATTTAGGTTTTAAATTCCCAGGGGCAATTTGGTCATTTTACATGTTATAAAATTTCAGGTATTACATTCAGCTGCTTGGTCACTCTAGTCATATCCACCCAAACCATCACAAGACACTAAAGTTGTAGAATTCTTAGGTTCCTCAGACACAACTTTCCTTGAGCTCTCTCTATTCTTGTAGTCTTGGCTCTTTGGTGCCCTGCATTCCCTTACAAAGTGTCCCTTCCTATGACAGTTGTAGCATTCAACCTTGGACTTATCAAAACCCATGTTATCCTGCCTATTGACCTTGAGGTTTCTTCCTGTATTCTGAAAAAATCTCCTTTCCCTCATTGTCAACATAGCCATCTGCTACTTCAAGTCCATCTCTTCAAGATCATCTGGATGAATCTGTTCCAAATCCTCATGCACAATTTGAGGACTAGTAGATTGACCAGCTAAGAAAGCATAGATAACAACATCACAAAAGTTATCAAGGGTTGTAGACCCAACAGTATTAACTTGTGTGCTAGCAGTACTAACTCCATGAACAGTATTAACTGTTTCATTAGTGCTGCCAGAACTGTTATTTGAGGAAGACACAAAAACTAAGTTCTGTGAGCTTGAGGATGAGCTAGATGACCCTTTGACTTTAGGTTCATACACTTTTAGATTGTTATACAGATCATCTAAACTCATTTTATAAAGATCAACCATATTTCTCCACACCACAGTATGTGGGTTCCACTCTGGTGACAAGCTTCTCAGAAACTTTTGATTTATATCTTCTTGAGGAATTGTAACTTCCATAAGTGCTAGTTGACTAATAAGTTTCTAAAGTCTGTCAAAGGTCTGATCAAGATTCTCAGAACTTGGAGCAGCAAAATTCTCATATTGTTGCTTCAAAAGATTCTTCCTGGTCTTCTTGGTAGCAGCACTCCCTCCAAACCTTTTCTCAATAGCTTCTAACAACAATTTAGCATCCTTTATGTGATTGAATGTCAACTGATGGTCACTAGGAATGCCCATCATGAGAGTACTTCTTGCCTTAACTTCCAGTCTTCTTTGTGCCTTGTCTTTAGCAATTTTAATAGGCAAGGTAATGACAACACCATCATCAGAAGTTTCTGTTTTAGGCAAAGTATTGCCAGTCTCTATTACCTCCCACATAGAATAATCAACCATCTGAATATACTGCTCTATTCTCATTCTCCATAGCTCATACTCTCCAGACTTGAGCATTGGCACCTTTGATGCAGTAATCATATGTGTAGATTCTGAATCCATGTCTTTGGAAAGGTCAGAACAGCCTTGAGTCTAAACAGGTTCTTCTTGATCACAGCTTCTAGATCACAAGCTCTGATACCACTTGTTGATCCCAGTTAAGAACTTGATCGGATTCCTTAGCTTGTAATGGTTAGTTATCTTAGATAAATCTAAAACAACTAACTATAGAAACTGTCTTGAAGTTTATCAAACATAATGCAGAATCTTGTATTTCATCTTAAGAAGAATTTTATATTGGATAAAACAGTAAACAAGAACACAATTGTATCAAACTAAACACTTCAATATTATTGATATAATACAAATACTCAAAAGTATTAGGGTTTACAACCTTGAAGTTCTATAAAAATCGTGTTAAGATGTATCTATGATCGTTTCTATCTATGTGCCCAAGGCCTTATTTTATAGACTAAGGAGTCCTAGTCGGCTTACAATAACTTTCTATACAAGATAAATCTTTTTAGAATCTTTTCTATACTTAACTTAACATACTATACATATCAAACTGACTCTAATATTCTAGCAGCACTAATAATGAATCAGCAGCACTAACTCTTTGTTCTAGTAGCATTAAGTCTTAAGCAACATTAACTTAGTACTAGCAGCATTAACTACTTAGAGTATTTTTCCTTGAAGTCTGTCAGCTGTCTTAATGTACTCTAGCAGTCTTAACTTCCGTAAGAAGCATTAACCTTTATAACTAGCAGTAGTAATGACTTAGAGCATTTGTCTTGTAATACCTGATCAATTATAATTACATGAGCAGCATTAAAACCTTGGAAGCTTTTCATTCCCAACAATCCTCCCCTAAACTTGATATTTTCTACTAAAATCATCAAGTTTCCTTGAAAGCTTTAACCATCACCAGGAGGATGCTTCCAAACACTTCGTTGTTAATTCCTCATTCTTATAATAAACCAAATAAGCTCATCTTCCATACTTTCATTCATTCCATTTTCCATTTGAAGCCTACTTTCAAGCATCTTTCCTAATGTAGTCTTTGTGAGTGGATACTTCTTTTCAACCAACATGTAGATATGCATAGCATCTATTGTCAACTCATGAAGTCCACATATATCAATCAACCTCCAGCTTATCACCTTCTGGTTATAGAAAGGTCTTCTCCATACTTCATCTTCTACATGAGGTTCAAAGATATTCTTCAAATCTCCCACAAAACATAATCTTGATCAGACACTGGTTGCTTCAATGGTCTTGTTGGTCCATACTTTCCCTTAAGAAGTTTCCAAAAAGTCTCCAAATCCTCTTTGTTAAAACTTCTTAGCATCTGATTAAACCTGAAGAATATATAAAACTTTCCATCAGCTCTTTTGATTTCATATACTATTTTCTTTATGCCCTCTTTATATATTCTCCAACCAACAATATCTGGAAGTTTTGTAGCTAAAGGTACAACATCAATATTTGGCTCTTCATCATCATCAGAAACCATTGTTATATACTGCTTAGTATCTCCTTCTGTACTTTTGTCTATTTGCTCTTGTACATGCTCTGTTTGTTCATCTATTTTCTGCTTCTTGCTGCTATCAGCTGCTAATTCTACTCTAGATCTCTTAGAAGCTCCTACCACCTCCTCTTCATTGATAGCAATGAATGTATTTACCCTCTTGAATACCTTGTTAAACTGATCTTTTTTCTTTTCAAAACTAAGATTCCTCAACTGACTAGGCTTCCAATTATACATGTTTCTCAGGTATGTACTCATTACTTTCCTTTGTTCAGCTTTGGAGGGTGGTTTTTTCCTCTTTGCTTTTGTCCTCTTTTGAGCAAAGAACTTCTTCTGCTTGGCTAAGAATTCCATGAAGAGTTTTAATTTTTCTTCTAAAGATAGCTCTTCCTGTTCATCTTGCAACATCCTCTGGGCTAACATGTGATCTGCTTCACATTTTGCTTGTATATCATCCTAGGAATTAATTAATGCAAGACTTGCTTCTTCTGCTTTCTGAGCTTGATTTCTTCTTGCCTCTTCTTCTTTAGCAAGAAGCTCAGCTTGCACCTGTCTTGCAATTTCTTCATCTTCAATGAGTTGTTGTTGTTGTTGTTTTAATGATAAGAATTTCTTTTTAGGTTCTTCAACCAAGATGCCTTTGCCGTTATCATTTGAAGTAGTTGTTGGTTTTATTGTTGATGCTGGTATTGGCTCTTTACTCACAATTCCTTTTGCCTTAGGTCTTGTGCTCTGTAACTTTGTAAGTGATTGAGCTTTAGTTAATTCTTCATCAATTTTAGTAGCAGCAACACTAACTTCAGGCTCAGCAGCACTAACTTCTTCACTAGCAGCACTAACTGAAATTCCAACGCTAGCAACATTATCTTTATCAGCAGAAGCTTTAAGATCAGCAACATTAACAACAAACACATCACTTTCAACCTGATCATCCATCTGTGTCTCCTCCCCTGAACCCATTGTTAGGAATTAAATGTTGAAGACTTAGTTTTGACTTAGTACTGCTGAAGATAAAACTAACAATACAAACTGCTAGTGTAAGTTCTATACTGTTAAAGACAACTAACAGTACAAACTGCTAAGTTAGCACTGCTAGTATAAAAGACTGCTGCATGAAGATACTATTCTAGAAGACATGTAGAAGGATAAGTATAGAAAAGATTGTATGTATATCTTATTTAGTTAGAATTATACGGATAGATACTTATCTTGTAAAGGACTCTTTGTATTATAAAAGGAGGTCCTAGGTTAGATGTTGATATACGTTTTTGTTAAGATTCAAGGTTTTGTAACCCTACTAATATCAAAGATCACTCGTATTATATCTAATAATATTGAATCGAATCGTTTGAAGTTATTCATTGTCCATACATTGTCCATTACTGTTACATTAAACAAATCTTCTAAGTATTAACAAGTAGATTCCGCATACTTGTTGATATAAACTCAAAGTATCCTCAACACATTCTAAGTGTTTAGATCCTCTCAAGTGGTATCAGAGCCCGGTTGATACTTTGATTTAGAAGGAGAACTCTTTATTCCTTAAAGAAAATGGACATGGAGACAACACAGACCAACATGGCTGCAAAGTTGCCTATGCTGAAGCAGAATGATTTCGAGATGTGGAGGCTTCAGATAGAACAATACTTCCAAGTGCAGGACTATGCACCCTGGGAAATCATTAAAGATGGGAACTCCTTTAAACCATCAACAACTGTAACAACAGTTGATGTTGAGGAAAAGACTACTATGAATACCTCTCTAGTTACTGCAGAAGAGAAGCTGCAAAAGAAGAATGATGTTAAAGCTAGGAGTTTGTTGATGATGACCATCCCCAATGATCAGCTACTAACATTCAGCAAATACAAGGATGAAAAATCCTTGTTTGAAGGAATCACTACTCAGTTTGGTGGTAATGAAGCCACCAAGAAGACCCAAAAGACCCTGCTAAAGCAAAAGTTTGAGAATTTTAGTGCTTTAAGCAATGAGTCACTTGATCATATGTTTAACAGACTGCAAAAGATTGTCAACCAACTAGCTGTACTAGGAGTTGTGATTCCTCAAGAAGACCTGAATTCCAAATTCTTAAGGAGTTTACCTGCTGAATGGTATGCTCATGTGGTGGTCTGAAAGAATAAGCCAGAAATCGACACTATGAGCCTCAATGATCTATACAAAAATTTTAAGATTGTTGAACAGGAAGTGAAGAAAGCTGGAAGTGCAAGTTCAAGCTCTGGAAACAGGGCATTTGTGTCATCTCCCAACAACACCAGTCCAGAAGAGGTGAAAGTGGCTTCAGGAGTTAGTACTGCTAACCCTAGTGTTAGTACTGCTAGCTCATTAACTAGTACTTCTGGTATTAGTGATACTACCTTTTATGCATTCCTGACCAGCCAATCCAATGGGTCTATGCTTACACATGAAGATCTTGAACAGATTAATGATGATGATCTGGAAGAGATTGACCTAAAGTGGCAGGTTGCACTTCTTAGCTTGAGGGCTAAGAAATTATTTCAGAAAACTAGGAAAAAGATCAACATCAGTGGTAATGATACTGCTGGTTTTGATAAGTCTAAGGTGGAGTGCTTTAACTGTCACAAGTTGGGGCATTTTGCTAGAGAGTGTAGAAGACCCAGGCAGCAGGATAGCAAAAGCAAGGGGTATGGAAGCAAGCCAAAGGCAGTGGAAGTGGCAGAGACATATTCAAAGGCTATGGTTGCCATTGATGGTCTTGGTTATGACTGGAGCTTCATGGCTGATGAGGAGGAAGCACCAGCTGAGATGGCACTTATGGCTTTTTTTGACTCAGAGGTACACTCAGCAAAAAATTGTTCTAAAACTTATTCTGCTCTTAAAGAATATGAAACATTAAAGAAACATTATGATGAGCAGATAATAGAGTTAAACCAAACAAACTATAATTTATCTAATCATAAAAGAGGTTTAGCAGTCTTAGAAGAACAAATTTTGCATTATAAGAAAAATGAGTCTGTCTTTACTGAGGATATAGTTGTACTTAAAAGAGATTTGTCTCTTAAAAATGCTGAGATTAGTATGATTAGAGCTAAGTTAGATAAGATCAAAAAGGCAAAAGATAATATTTAATTAACTGTAGACACTCTCTAGTATGCATCAAAGGGAGTCAATAAAATTATAGAGTGTCAAATGGTTAATAAGCCTAAGTCAGGGTTAGGCTATAAAACATGTCCACCTCCTCATAGAGGAGTGCCTGCACCCCCAGGAATTGACTTAGAACACACAGGTTTAGCTGAGTTTCAAGAGCCAAAATTAGAATATGGTTGTAAGGCTAAAGAAAATGTTAATGTTAATAAACCTGATGTATTGAATGAGCCTTTTGAGAGTGCAAGTAACACCTCTCTTGCTGAGGACAAGGTGTTAGATGTTAGGAACTCAGATGCTCCCATTATTGAAGATTAGGAATCTAATGATGAGGATCAGGTTGTGACTAAACCTGATGTAGAAGAGCAAAAAGGAACTGTTGTTCCTAAGGTGGTTAAAACTAAAACTGTTAAACCTAGAACCAATGTAAAACAAGCTAGGAAAACAGTTAGATATTCTGAGATGTATAGGTCCACAAACAAGCCTAGGGGAAACAAGAGGAACTAGAATAACCTCAAGTCCCATCAATTTGGAAATGACTTTGTCATGTACAACAAGGCTTGTTTTTCTTGTGGTAGCTTTGACCACCTAAAGACCTTTTTTCATAACCATCAAGGGAAAAAGGTGGTTACAGGGAATAAAAGGGTTCATGGGAACACAACTGAGAGGGTGATTAAACAGTTTTTCTAGAAAATCACACCCTAATGTTAACAGAATGACTCCCAGAGCAATTTTAATAAAGTCTGGCCTCAAACCAGTTAGTACTGCTTGACCAGCAGTTAGTACTGCCAGACCAATTAAGATTGTTTACCCTAAACCAACAGTTTCAAGTGCAAAACCAACTTTTAAATATGCACAACAAACTATTCACAGGCCTTTTCACAAGAAAGCAGTGTTTTAAAACAAATTTTTAAACTCAAAAGTTAAAACTACCAGGCCAGCAGTTAATACTGCTAGACCAGCAGTTAGTACTGGTAGGCCTAAAAACACTGCTAGGGATAAGGGTGTAAATGTTGTTAAGGCCTCAGCATGTTGGGTATAGAGACCAATCAAACCCAATGGTGCATCAATCATATTAAAGAGATTTGACTATATTGATGCACGAGGCAAACCCAAGTCAGTGATGGGGTACCCCAAGGAAACTAATTTCCTTTCTTTTATGTGCCGGGACATCCACAAGATGATGAAGAAGATCAAGGCTATGCAGATAGTGGATGCTCTAGGCACATGACTAGGAACATGTCCTATCTTTTAGACTTTACACCAATGGATGGAGGATATGTTACCTTTGGGGGAGGAATTGGTGGAAGGATTACTAGTAAAGGTACATTGAAAACCGGTAAACTTGACTTTGAAGATGTGTAGGAACTCAAGTATATTCTCTTTAGTGTCTCACAGATGTGTGACAAAAAGAACAAATTTATTTTTACTGACACTGAATGTCTTATTCTTTCTCCAGACTTTAAGTTACCTGATGAAAGTCAAGTACTACTTAAAGTTCCAAGAAAGGGCAACATGTACAGTGTTGATATGAAGAAAATTGTTCCTAAATAGGCTCTCACTTGTCTTATTGCAAAAGCCACATTGGATAAGTCAATTCTTTGGCATAGACTACTCGGCCATGTCAACTTTAAAACTATAAATAAATTGTTAAAGATGGTTTGGTGAGAGGCTTGCCTCAAAAACGTTTTGAAAATGACCAATCTTGTGTTGCCTGTCTCAAAGGCAAACAACACAAAGCATCTTGTAAGCCCAAGACTCAGAACTCTATTACTCAATGTAACATTTCATAATTTCGTGATCAATATCTAATTCATATTCTATTTCTATTTCAACTTGAGTAAAAATTTCATTTTTAATTTTTACCTGATCTAGCGATTTTCGCATTTCTAGCTATTCACGAGCCGTGTTTAGGATTCCTATCCGTTTTCATGTCATAATTGATTTAATATTCCATCATATACTCCTAATATTCAAAACTTTTATATCACACATTTTCTGTTTCGTTTCACGATTTTTTCAAATTTTGGTAACAACTTGCGTTTTCAGTCTGTGGTTTTTATTTTTAATTTCGTTTTAACACTCCGAAAAACCCAAGTCTCTCCTGAAATATTAAAATTAGTCATTTTAACACTTCATAATATTTTTATAACATTTTTCTAAAATTCACGTTTTCAAGTCACCCGGTACTGCGTAATTCGCATTTTCGGCTCGCGGTTTAAGCTTCAAAGACATATTAACACTCCGAAAGGCTCGGGAAATATATGAAACATCAATTTGGGTCATTTTAAGTTAAATGTGACATTTTTATGAAAATATTATCTACATGACATTTATTTTCACAAACTATGCATAAAACGTTACCGGTTAAGCCCCGTTGGCCTTCAAACTCACTCCGTGACTTATGATACTTGTACAAAACATGTATATAATGTCTTTTTATAAAATAATAAAGTATAACATCCCCCTTGGGACCCCAAAACCGGCCACACTCAACCCACCTTCACACTCTTCACTTTTTATAATTCCCAAGAAATATCATCATAGTTTCTTCCATGCAAATCTCACCAACACTCCAAAAACCATCCCACTCCTCTCCTTCCTCTCCTCTTGCTGCCGAAAATCCATCACCAAACCCCTCATCTCATCTTGATTTTTAACACAAAATCATCTCTACAACATCATCTTGAAGGTGCTCACAAAAGATGGTGGTGTGAATCGAATTTTTGAAGGTGTTATTGATGTTTTTGGAGGTTTTCTTGAAGTATTCTTCCTCCTAAATTTTTATGGCTCACAAAATGTTTTTGTGGCTGTAGGTTGAAGCTTTCCATGATCTCATAAAGTCCTTCCTTCAAGCTCACAAGAGTTATTCTTGGTGGTGACATTTGATAGTCTCTTTGATCCATGTTCTTGAAGTTTTTGCTTGTTCATCACTTTTGTAAGAAACTCCTCACTAACTTTTCATTTTATTTTTATTTTCACTTCTGTAAGTCTTACATATCTTGATGTATTTGAATATTATATAAATTATTATGCTTGGATAGGCTTGGTACACAGCTTAGAAAACAATAAAAACACTAAAGGACTAGACATGCAACAGTTGTTTCTGATCAGGGGTAAAGACGTAATAAAATGATTTTTTCAGTGAACTTTGGACATAAACTAAAAATATTCAGTTGTATATCAATGTCTTGCGGTCGTTTTGACGGGTATTTCATTGAATAACTCATTACGATGATTAAACTAGAAATATTTTAGTGAAACATATTACATTCTGAGTAACAGATTTGAAACGTATAAAAGTCATTTTTTTTGTGAATAACCCACTGTTACTCAAAACATAAAAGTTGTAGATAACATCTTAACTTAAACGTGGCTGCAAACTTGGAATTAATTGGGCTTGTAGAACTCAAGCTATTGTATTTTTAGTGGGACTCTTGTGATATTGGCGATTTCAGAACTGGGTAGTAAGGGGAAAAATAATAAATTCACTACTGTTACGAAATTTTTAAATTTGTGGGACCCACAAAACTTGTTAATACAGATGAATACCTTTCCGAGGACCTAAAGAACATAATTTTTTGATTTACAGTTTGAGAGATATGAAATTTTAGAAATGGTTAAGTTATAAAAATTCCATCAGATTTTGAGTTAAAAGTTATGAAAAGGTTAATAACTTATGAATTTGGACCCCTAAGTTTCATTTTGAACCACCTAATATAATATGGACCTTTAGTCATAAACTGACCCTTTTGACTAAGAATTGACCCCTTTGACTAAATTGAACCCTTAGACGTAGATTGGACCTTTAGCACTTATTTTGGACTTAGGAATAAAAAGGGACTATAAAGTTGAATTTTTGTAAGAAATGTACATGTCATACTTAAAGACCATTTTTATTAGAACTTGTTATGTATATAGAACTTATGTACGAAGCATAATTAAGATCATAATTTATATATATAGCTAAATTGCATCAATGTTTATTTATAAAAACCTAAGACAAGCGTATATCTATTTAGGTTCATCGTAGAGCTTCGCGGCTATTTTCCTCACTTGCTTGTTTCATACTACTTCCTTTATTCACGGTGAGTTCATAGCCTCGCCTTTACTCATTTTAATGTTTTATAAACCTTGCGAGGGGGATACATGCTAGTTTTACAAAACTGAATACAAGTAGTTTTTGGTATGCTTGACCCGATTACATGACTATAGTTATTGAGTTATCTCTTGCCATTTAAAGTCCCTAACATCATGAACCATTAATTCCATGGGAAGCGCTAATATTATGAATATGCATATTTGGTTTGATGAGCCTGTCCGGGTGAGTAGCGCTCATTGTAACGGGTAGCATAATATTGAGAATATCTTGGTAAATTGGCAAACTTACCTCTTTAGGGCATACTTTATTTCAGTTAAGTTTCGGGGTCATGATCTCAATACTATAATCTGATTACACGACTTGTATTCGTTACATGTAATTTGAATTATGGTCGTATAACAACGTAGCCCATCGTATTTTTAAAATTGAATTATCTTGTATTCAACTTATTACTTATTAAACTCTATGAATTCACTCAACTTTATGTTGACTTTTTAGCATGTTTATCTCAGGTCCGTAAACGTTAAATACTTGGATGGGCGGCGCAAGGAAATTGATATCGACAATGATGGCTCATGTTTTAAAATCACACTCGATGGAACTTAAACTTTTAAAACTCATGTTATGCTTGAACTTATGTTGTCTTTAAAACTTGTGTTGAAAATAAAGTTTTGGGACCTCTTTTGCTTGACTCTGATAATATCGAATGTGAAATTTTGTTATAAATGTTTCTATTTTGAATTCGTTTACTATACTTGTACTATGTGACTGATAAATAGCACCCCATATTATATTCCGATGCTTTCTGAAAATGGGGGTGTTATACTCAACGTTTGTTTATGTTGCATATGGACTTGTTTGGTCCTACATCTATGAGTAGTATTCAACATAAGAAGTACTGTCTTGAAGTAACTCATGATTTTAGTAGATTCACATGGGTTTTCTTTCTAGGATCTAAGGTTGAGACAACTAGCATTCTTAAGACTTTTATAACTGAAATAGAAAAGCTAGTTGACAAGAAAGTGAAAGTCATCAGGTGTGACAATGGGACAGAGTTTAAGAATAGAGTTATGGATAATTTTTGCATAGAAATAGGTATTAAGAGAGAGTTTAGTGTAGCTAGAACTCCTTAGCAGAATGGGGTTGCTAAAAGGAGGAATAGGACACTAATAGAGGCTGCTAGGACCATGTTAGCTGATTCCAAGCTGCCCATCAATTTTTGGGCTGAAGCAGTTAATACTGCTTGTTATGTTCAGAACAGGGTTTTAGTAGTAAAACCTCACAACAAGACACCATATGAACTGTTTAGAGGTAGAACACCTGGTTTTGGTTTTCTAAGACCATTTGGATGTCATGTCACTATTCTCAATACCTTAGACCATTTAGGAAAATTTGATGGAAAATCAGATGAGGGTTTCTTAGTTGGGTACTCACTAAACAGCACAAGAACCAGGAAAGTAGAGGAAAACCTTCATGTTCAGTTTCTAGAGAATAAATCTAATACTGCAGGAGAAGGTCCAAAATAGCTATTTGATCTTGATACTCTAACGCAATCAATGAACTATGTACCAGTTGTTGCAGGAACATTTTCTAATAATTTTGTAGGTTCAGAAGATGGTGTTGAACAAGGTGAATCAAGCTTTGAAAAGGAGAAAGGTCAACATCATATTCTGATGCCTATTTAGAATAGTGTTGATTCATCTTCAAAGGATGCTGAGCCTTCTAATGATGTTAACAAGTAGGGTTATGAAGATGGCAACAATGAAGGTGGTGTTGAAGAACAAGAGAATCCTAAAGACAGTACAAATGGGGTTTGTACTGCTGAGCCTAATGTTAGTACTATTGGGCAAGATGTTCATACGTCTGGCCCATCAATTACTAATGTTGATGATTTCTTAGAAGATGAAGTGGATATCAACAACATGCCACTCACTTATCAAGTTCCTACAACTTCACACACAAGAATTCACAAAGATCACCCCCTGGAGAATGTGATTGGAGACATACAGTCTGGTGTGAAGACAAGAAGGCAGACTATGAATTCAGATCAACAAGGCTTTCTTAGTGTTGTTTATGAAGAGAAGAAGCATGAAGATGCCAACACATGTCTGTTTGTATGTTTCCTTTCCTAAGAAGAACCCAAGAACATACTTAAGACCTTACAAGACTCAAGCTGGGTGGAAGCTATGCAAGAGGAGCTTCTATAATTCAATATTAAAAAGGTTTGGGTACTGGTAGATTTACCCAAGGGTATGAGGGTTATTGGTACTAAATTGATATTTAGAAATAAGAAAGATGAAAGGTGGATAGTGATCAGAAATAAGGCAAGACTTGTAGCCCAGGGGTATACACAAGCGGAAGGAATAGACTATGAAGAGGTTTTTGCACCTGTAGCTAGGATTGAAGCCATAAGATTATTCTTAGCTTATGCTTCTTTCATGGGGTTTATGGTTTACCAGATGGATGTCAAGAGTGCCTTTCTCTATGGTACTATTGAAGAAGAGGTTTATGTTTCTCAACCTCCAGGTTTTGAAGAACCTGCACATCCAAACAAGGTGTACAAGGTGGTGAAAGCTCTTTATGGACTGCATCAAGCTCCTAGAGCCTGGTATGGGACATTGGCTACTTATCTGTTAGAGAATGGGTTCCAAAGAGGCAAGATTGATCAAACTCTATTTATCAAGAAGAACAAGGGAGATATCTTGCTGGTACTGGTCTATGTGGATGATATCATATTTGGATCCACAAAGAAGGAGATGTGCATAGAATTTGAGAACTTATGCATGATAGGTTTCAAATGAGTTCCATGGGTGAACTTACCTCCTTCTTGGGGCTGTAAGTGAAGCAATCAGCTGAAGGCATATTTATCACTCAAGATAAATATGTGACTGAGATCTTAAGGAAGTTTTAGTTTACTGATGCAAAAGTGGCAAGCACACCTGTTGATCCAGATAAACCTTTGCTCAAAGAAGCAGATGAAGAAAGTGTTGATGTACGCACCTACAGGTCCTTGATTAGGTCCTTGATGTATCTCACTTCATCCAGACCAGATATCATGTTTGTTGTGTGTGCCTGTGCAAGGTTTTAAGTCAATCCCAAGACTTCCCATTTAGTTGATGTGAAGAGGATCTTTAGGTACCTCAAGGGTCAACCTAAGTTGGGTCTATGGTATTCTTGGGAATCTCCTTTTGATCTGGTGGCATACTCAGACAATGACTATGATGGTGCTAGTCTGGATAGGAAATCAACAACAGGTGGTTGTCAGTTCCTAGGTCGCAGACTTATATCATGGCAATGCAAGAAGCAGACAATTGTGGCAACTTCTACAACTAAACCTGAGTATGTAGCTGCTGCAAGTTGCTGTGGTCAAGTTCTATGGATTCTGAATCAGATGCTTGATTATGGGTACAATTTTATGAATACCATTATATATATTGACAATAGCAGTACAATATGCATTATTAAAAATCCAATGCAACATTCTAAAACAAAACACATAAAAATTAGGCATCATTTTATAAGAGATTGCAATGAGAAAAAGTTAGTTCAGGTTGTTAAAATTCATACTGATCAAAATTTTGCAGATCTTCTCACTAAAGCTTTTGATGTTGGAAGGTTTCAATACTTGGTAGCAAGTATTGGAATGCTTAATCCTTAAAGTTTCTAAATCTTTGTGTTTTTGTACATAATATTGGATTTGTACTGCTAGTTATGTCAATTAGTACTGCTATTTATAGTTTGTACTGCTAGTACAAACTAGGATTATTATGGTTGAACTGTTAGTCATCGTTTATACTGCTATGAAGCAAATGCTTTGCATTTTGTTCTCTTGGTTTTGGACTAACATTTCCAGGTACAAAGTTTGCAATTTTGAAGTTTAGAATAACTTCATGGATCGTTTCAGCACAAGAGATTTACTAGTGCATTGTATGAGCAGCAAATGGTGGATTAGTTGCTAACATAATAGATTGATGATGGACAGAATTTGGGGATCCCTTGACAAAGTTTCTACACCTGAGTTGGGAGATTCTTTAAAATTTCTTTCTTGAGATCTTATTATGATGTTTTTGCATATGAATTGATGGCATAGTTAGTCAGATAGTAACGGATCTAACTCACTCTCTACTATTTTATACTTTTATTAGTATAATGTGTTAGTCCAATGACATTTGGTAGAGAGAACAGCGAGCAAAGGTGAATCTAACACATTTGTGTTAGAGGCAACACCTGCCACGAGCTGGAAACCCTGTCAAGAAAGCTCTTTGAATGAGTTTATTTGATCACAGGCAGTTATTTATAACTAAAAATATTGGTTCTCACACAACCAGAGGTTGCATTAAACCGAAAATTTGATTAAGTGTCTTCCATTACGCTTAATCCCTTCAAAATGGTTGTATGCAGTATTGTTTTAAATCAAAATTGAGTTCATACTACTGAGTCAAAGTATTTCTAAAAAGTTATTACTACTACGCTAAAGTTAGTACTGCTAGGCTAAATTTTTGTACTACTGGATAGCCGTTTGTACTGATGAGTAATAACGGCTTTTTGAATAGTGCCGTTGGGAAGTTTTTGAGATTTTTACTGGTCAATATCTTTACTTATGGGTTTCCTTTTTTGGATATTTTACTTTTAATCTATTCTAGTCACTTATCTTCAATCTAAAGTTATCTTTTAATTGAATTCGGTCCACTAGAAACCCTAAAAAGTCTTATAAAATATCTCAATTCTCTTTATTCAACCTACTTTCTAACCTAATTACTCAAATCCCAGCAGTTAAATCGCAATTTTACTGACAAGTTTGGCTACATTATCTTTTGTTGAACAAGCACAATATGGTGGCGTTTTTGGAGAAAACAGATGAGGGTGCACAATTTTATCAGATAGTAGATTTCTTGAATGCTTCTCATATAAGGTATTCCTTAACTTTAAACCCTACTATTTATGTCTACCAAATCAAGGAGTTTTGGTAGACTGTAACTGTCAGAACTATTGAAACTGGAGACAAAGAACTTAGTGCAACAATAGATGGCAAAACCATCACTCTTACTGAATCATCAGTTAGGAGGCATCTCCACCTAGCTGATGACAATGGTATTAGTGCCTTGCCCAATACTGAAAATTTTCAAACTTTAACCAGAATGGGGTATAACATCACATCTCAATCTTTAACTTTTCAAAAATGTTGTTTTGCCCCACAATGGAGGTTTTTAATTCATACCATCCTTCAATGTTTAAGTCCTAAGAAAACTTCATGGGAAAAGTTCAGTGGCAATATTTCAACTGCTCTCATTTGCTTATCAACCAATAGAACTTTTAATTTTTCAAAACTTATTTTTGAAGGAATGGTAAAGAATGTGGACAGTAAATCAAAATTTTTGATGTATCCAAGGTTCATTCAAACAATTTTGAACATGAGGAAAAGTCAGCTTCTACCTCACCAAACTATTTATCAAACACCAACACTTACCCAAAAACTTTTTAGTAATATAAGGATGGTCTCAAAAGGGTGTACTGGGGTAGAAGTGCCTTTGTTTGATTCTATGTTATAGGTACAAGGTGAAGGGTCAACAACCCCAATTGATTCCCAACCAACACCTACAGGCTCATCACAATCAGCCTCACAACCAACTTCATCACCCACTAGGAGTTTATCCAGAGAGGGCTCTGTTGTTCCTCAGCACAGAGTTCCTACTACTTCCCTAGATGCAGATGAGGTTGACAATGTCAGTGTAGGAAGGGCTGCCCCTACTTTCACAGGCTTAGAAGCTGGGCAGGAAAGGGGTAACATAAGTAAGACCCAACCTATGGCAACACCTGTAGTACCCAGTTCTGTTAAACCAAGTACTAGTGGTAGAATCCCAAGCCAACTGGAACAATTGGGTAGCTCAGATGCTCACCATGTGGTGGAGCCTGAGTCTATGCCCCATGATACACCTCTCCCTGAAGGTCACACGTCAGGAAGTGCTGAGGGCAGCCAGAAACTCAATGAATTGATGGATTTATGTACACAATTGACAGTTAAAGTTACTAGCTTGGAGAATGAGCTCTCAACACACAATAAAGTCTTTAGAAGAGTCTACACCAAACTTGTATTGAAGGTGAAGAAGTTGGAGTAGAAAGTAAAGACTCTTCAAAGAAAAAGATCAGCTCACATGGTGGAATCATCTACTTCTTCCAGTTCAGATGATGATCAAGATGAATACAAAGGTGAGAAGTCTTCCAAACAGGGGAGGAAGATAGCTGAGATAGATGAAAATCCCAATGTCTCATTGGTTCAAGAGGGATCTGACACTCAGGGGAGGTCAGATGATCCTATGGAAGAAACTGCTCAAGGTCAACAAGGTACTGCTGGAGCAGGGATTAGTACTGCTGGTGCAGTATATATGAGAAGACCAAGAATAGACAAAGGCAAAGGTGTGATGATTGAAGAAGAGCCATCCAAGAAGATGAGTCAGAAATCTCAAGCTCAAATTGCTCATGATGAAGAACTTGCTCAAAGACTTCATGCTGAAGAAGTAGCAAGAGCAGCTGAAGAAGAAAGAATTGCTCAGTTCATGGTTGAACAGAAGCTACTCAAAGAAGAACAAGAAAAAGCTGCTCAAGAACAAGCTGATAGGGAATTAGCTGCAAGGATGCAAGAGGAGGAAAGGTCACAATTTACTACTGAAGAACAAGAACAAGCAATCAGTGATCTATTGAAGTACATGAAAGATTACTTGAAATATCAAGATTATTGGAAGGAAAAACACTTTAAAGGTAGATCTTATGAAGAAATAGAGAAGCTATACTTCAGTGCACATAGAAGAATTCAGACTTTCTTAAGAGGAGATACAGAAATAGTTGAGACAAGTAAAGGTAAAAAGAGAACAAGTGAACAATTAGAACCAGAGGAGTCCAAGAAGCAAAGGACTGAGGAAGAAAAAGAAAAGAAGCAGTTGAAGAAGAAGAAGAAGAAAAAGTATTGACTGGTGAACAACTCCAAAGTATGATAGTGATAGTTCCAGAAGCACTCAATGTGGATCCCATTCAAGCAAAGCATCCCATCATTGACTGGGAAGTTTATTCAGATGGAGTAATTCAAGGCTGGAAAATCATCAGGGTAGGAGGACAATCAGAAGTGTATAAATATTTTGAAGATCTGATCATGTTAGTTGATAGAGAAGATTTGGACAAGCTTTGGAGTTTAGTAGAAGAAAGATTCAGATCAAAAGATCCTACTGAAGCCAAAAACAAGGAGTTATGGGTGGAGTGACGAGGCTGTATGACCCTGACTCAGAAGATATTCTATGGGTTTAGCCATGACTTGGTACTACTGGGGGACTGTTTGACAACTGTGGTATTCATCAGGTATTACTAAAGCAGGAGTGGATGTCTACATGCTAGTTGAGAGAGACTATCCATTGAGAAAAGGGGAATTTTAAATTTATGTTACCCGTTAAGTCGAGGGGTCGATGAAGACTCAGAAATGGCTAGAGAGTTAGTGGAAAAAATATATCAGCAAGGCAGAAAAAATGAAGGCTAAAAGCAAAGACTGAGACTAAATTATAGTGTTTGGAAGAATCCTCACAATCCCCAAGGTAATAATTTAATTCAGAAATTGTTGATCTAGGGTAAATCACGAGTTTAGGGGAGGATTGTTGGAATTTAAATGTTGAAGACTTAGTTTTGGATTGTACTGTGAAGATAACACTAATAGTACAAACCGCCAGTGTAAGTTCAAGACTGTTGAAGACAACTAACAGTACAAATGCTAAGTTAGTACTGCTAGTATAGAAGACTGCTGCATAAAAGATACTGCTCTAGAAGACATGTAGAAGGATAAGTATAGAAAATATTGTTGTTATTCTTATTTAGTTAGAATTATACGGATAATTTATCTTGTAAAGGACTCCTTATGCTATAAAAGGAGGTCCTGGTTAGATCTTGATATACGTTTTTGTTAAGATTCAAGGTTTTGTAACCTAGTGATATGGGGATCACTGTATTATATTCTAATATATTGAATCATTTGAGTTATTCATTGTCCATACATTGTCCATTATGTTACATTAAAAAAAATTTCTTCAAAATTTATTAACAAGTAGATTCCGCTACTTGTTGATAACTCAAAGTATCCTCATCCATTCTAAGTGTTTAGATCCTTCACCTATGCCATCAGGGTTTATCAAAGCGTACTTCTTGCCTTAACTGATTGTCATTAGGAATGCCCATCATGAGAGTACTTTTTTGCCTTAACTTCTAGCTTCTTTATGCCTTGTCTTCAGCAGTTTTAATAGGAAGGTAATGACAACCCATCACAGAAGTTTTGTTTTAGGTAAAGTATTGCCAGTCCTATTACCTCCCATTAGAATAATAAACCATCTAAAATATACGCTCTATTTCATTCTCGATAGCTCTACTCCCCAGATTGAGCATTGGCCCCTTGATGAAGTAATCTATGTGTAGATTCTGAATCCATGTCTTTAAAGAAAGATCAGAATAGCCTTGAGTCTAAATAGGTTCTTTTTGATCACACTTCTAGATCAAAATCTTTGATACCATTGTTGACCCCAGTTAAGAACTTGATGGATTCCTTAGCTTGTAAGGGTTAGTTATCTTAGATAAATCTAAAACAACTAAGTATAGAAATGTCTTAAAGTTTTTAAAAACACAATGGGGGAATCTTGTTTTTTGATTTTAAAGAAGAACTTTATATTGCAAAAACAGAAACAAACACAATTGTACCAAACAAAAACACTTCAAATTTTTTGTTATAATACGAATACTCAAAAGTATTAGGGTTTAAAACCCTTAAAGGGTTCTATAAAATTGTGTTAAGATGTATCTTGACGTTTCTATCTTAGCCCTAGGACCTTCTTTTATAGATAAATAGTCCTAGTCGGCTTACAAAACTTTTCTATACAAGATAAATTTTTTAGAATCTATTCTTATTATCTAAACATACTATACTATCAAACCGACTCTAATACTCCAGCAACATAATAATGAATCAGCAGCACTAACTCTTTGTTCTGGGCGCATTAAGTCTTCAGCAGCTTAACTTAGTACTATCAGCACTAAGTTTTTTCTAGCAGCTTAATATTTTAGAGATTTTTTTTCTTGAAGTCTATCAGCAGTTTAATGTACTCTAGCGTTTAACTTCTATAAGCACATTAAAACCCTTTATAACTAGCAGCAAATAATGACTTAGAGCTTTTTCTTGGATACCTGAGAGTTGTAAATTGTTGGGAATGCTCTTGTCATAATAATAATTATTTTGGTAGTCATATGTGGCCTATGGGGTCACACACATATACACTGAGGTGCCAATTTATTGTGTGTTTATTGTATTTACGATATATAAATAACCCTAAGTAACCAGGAACCGTATTGGGGCTTTAATGGAATAAGTAATGGACTTATTGCATTGGGGCTGAAAAAAAAAAAGGGAAGCCCCTTTTGAGCCCAATAGGGGCCGGCCCCTTTTGGGCTTATGGAAGGGATTTGAATTCTTATTAGGTATTTAATTACATGGAGCAATCTTCCCCTTGTGATTAGGAGAACTAATAAAAATTAATCTCTCCTCTCTCCCCCAAAATTTGGATGACACAAAAAAAAACCAAACCCGGGTTTGGTGTTGTCTTCATCTCTTCTTTGTTTTCTTGATGATTCAAAGGAGACTAGATCGGTTACGTGGTTTAATGACTAGCATCAAATTGGTATTCAAGGACGTGTAGTGTGGATACGCATAGAGGTGATCTTTCTTTGGTCATTGGGTTTCTTACACAAATCGGGGTATAGTTTGTTTGGGGGACATCCGGATCACGCTACAAATGTATAACTTATGTGTTATTTTATTTGATTGATCATAGGCACTAGGATCCGTTGTATGGTGATGTTTTCCGCTGCGTGTATTTATTTGATATGTTATTTATTGCTACATCACTATAGTGGTATCACGACATCATATGTTGTCATATGATCATCTTGTATGCGTAAAAATGGCTAAAAAATGTTGTTTTTTTAATGGATTTAAAGGTGTTATTTTAAAACAGCCCCTAGGGCTTAAATATTATAAATAAGTCGACCTTAAGAGGGTCTTAATAGGGGCTTTTTTACCCATAGCAATTTTTTAGCATACAAATTGTTTTTTTTTATCGGGACCCGGGAAAAAAGGCCAAAAAAAAATTTTTTTTTAAAAAAAATTTTTTAAAACCCCCCTTTTAAAACAGCCCCTGGGGCTTTTTTTCTGGGGGTAAAATGGGGTTAAAATGGTCCCAATATCATTTGGGGTTTTTATTTTGGCCCTTTGTCACGGACCCTTGGGGGTTTTTAATTTTTGTTTAAAATTTTTTCTTCGATTCGTTGGGGTAAAAATTTCATTCTTTTATTTTTTTTGTTATCCATGGAAAAAACATGTTTTTTGCCATGGAGTTTCCAACACATTTTCCCCCATCATAATCTTAAATTTTTTTTATGTGAAAAATGCAAAAAAAATGAAAACCCGACCCTTATGCTTTTGGGGGGGTTTTGGGTTGTTGGTTGTTTTTCTTTTTTTTTTTTGGGGTTTGCCATTTTTTCCGGGGACTTTTGTAATGTATTTCAAAATTTTTGGGTTTTTCCATTGTTTGGGGGGTTTTTTTGTAAAACAAAGTAGATTAGTTGTATTTTAAAAATTTATGTTTGTAAACAAGAGCTTGGAACAAAAGGCGGAAAAATTTTAAGAGTTTTTTAAACCCAAAGTTGTTGTTTTGGGCACCCGTTGGGGGAAAAAGTGATTTTTCCCCCCGATTTGGATGGGGGTTTTTTTTTAAAAATTTTTTTTCCCCCCTCCTTAAAAACAAGGGCCCACAAATTTGTAAAAGGGGGGCCAACGATGAGGGGTGTCTTTAGGAGCAATTTTTGGGGCCCCGCAAAATAGAAAAACTGGGGGGACAGAATCAAAATTTATGGCATTTGGGCCTTTACTTTTTTCCCCCTTTCCCTTAGGAAGTGGGAGCCCCCCCTGTGGTTTTGGGTTTTTTTTCCCATTGAACTTGGTTTTCGGTGGCTACAAGACCCCAAAAATAGGATTTTTTATCGGTTGAGGGTTTGATATTGTTTGGGTTTTTGTTTGGGTTTTTTTTTTTTTTTGTATGTTTGACTAATGTAAAAAAAAAAAAATTTTCTTAAAAATTTGAAATAAAATAAAAACCCCCTTTTAAATAAATTTATGATTTAGTTTAACCCAAATTTAAATATGAAATTTTTTAAATTAAAAACATTATTTTTTAAAAAACACTTAAAATAGTTAAAATTTTTTATTTTTGATTTTTTGTATTTTCCCAAAATTAAAATTTTAAAAAAAACCCAGGAAATTTTTATTATCTTGAAAAGGGGAAAAATTGACACACATAAAATTTAAAAAAAGTTAGATTAAGTTAAAAAAATTTTTTTTAATTGTGTACGAAAAAATGGGAATTTCATGCTTCTTTTGTACAAGTTTTTTATCCCCATCAAAAATTTTACCCGTCAAAATTTTTAAATTTTCCCGTCCCCAAATTTTTAGAACATTGCAATTACCTTTTAGCATCGGTAACCCAGGGGGGAAATTTTAACCCCGGGGACTATTTTCCAGGTCAAACCCGGATTTTTCTCACAGTTTTCAAATTGGATGACTTTTTAAGAGGGAGTTTTGGTCAGGGCCCTTTTCCCCAGAAAAAAAAAGGGAAAAAAAGCCCCCCCTGACAAAGTTATTTTACACTAGAGCCATGAGGGCCCCCCAAAAATCAAAATTTTTACATGTAATACAAAAGGGGGATCTTTGCCTACCCTTTTAAACCACCATTTTGTAAAACAACTGCTTTTTGGGCGAACCCAATGGGATCTTAGCCTTTTTGTAAATTAAATTTTTTTTTAAAATTTTTAAAAATTTGGGGTATTAATTTTTTTAAAAAAGGGGGAAATTTGGGAAAAAACTAAAATTGAATTTTTTAAAAATTTAATTTTAAAAAAAAAGCATACCGAAAAAAAGATTTGTTCTTTTTTTGTTTTTAAAAAGGGGGGGAAAAAGTCGATTTTTTCCCCTTTTTAAGGGAAAAAGACTTTTTTCCCATCCTTTTTCTTTAGAGGGGAAAAAAAATAAAAGGGGAAAAATTTTAATTTTCCTAAAATTTTAATCAAAATCAAGGAAAAACCCCCCCTAAAATCGGTTATGTCTTGTAAAAGTCCAAAAAAAGGGTTTAATTTTGGTTTTAAACCCTTTTTCCTTCAAAGTTGTTTTATAACCCCCTTTTTTTTTTGAAACATTGAAAAATTAAGATTTTTGGGGAAAAACCCCAAAAAAACGTTACTTGATTCCCCCCTTTTGGGCGACCTTAGGGGGCCCCCTTTAAAAAAACCCCCCAATTTTTTCATTGGTAAAACCTTTTGGGGAAATTTTATTTTCTTGCTTTTGGCAACCCATTTCTATAGTACCCAAAAAAAAATAGTTTAAATAATTAGAAGCAAAGTATCAATTTAAAACCCCAATTTTTGGGGGAAGGGAAAATTAAAAAAAATATTCCCAGAAATTTGGGCCCTTTAACCCCCCAAAAGTCTACTTAAAGGGCCTACAACCCTTTTGGGAAAGTAGACCAATTTTTGGGGGAAAAAGCTACCTATTTTCAAGTTTTAAAAAAACAATGATGGCAACCCCCTCTATATGTTAGAACTTTATGCACTTTTTGAAACCAAGACATGTTTACTATCAAAAGATTACATTAGCAATAAGTGTTTATATTCAAAGAAAGATTGGGGGAAATATAAAACGCTACTCACCTTTCCCCTGGTGACCTTTAAAACATTTTTAAGTTGCTAATCCCGTGGGGCTCGTGATTATATTTCTTTGGTTTACAAAAATATGTTTAAAAATTTTCTAATCCCGTGGGGCTGCAACTTTATTACCTTGCGAGTTGCCCCCCTTTTTTCTAGATTGTCGGGAAAAAAAATTTTTCCCCATGTTAAGCTCAAAGTAATAAAAACCATTGCAAAATTTTTTGAGATAATTGTCGCGTTTTGATTTGCTTCCTGAAATATTTCTAAAAATCTTTTGATGATTCAATTTTTAAAACGATAAAATTTTACATTTTCTTATTTGATTTTTTTCTAAAAAAAAGTTATCTTATACATTTTTTATTGCTCATACAAACCCGAAACGTAGTGGGGTTGTTTCTCTTTGATTTGTACCATGCACAAGGGGGAAAAAAACTCAATTTTGGTTTCAAGGGAAAAATTTTAACAAAATGAAATAAATTTTTCCCTTTTTTAAATTTAAGAAAAAAGATTCACTAAGACTTTTTTAAAAAAAATTTTTATTGCCCTTTAAATTTGAACCCAAAATCAAGAAACATGAAAAAATACTTTAAATAATTCACGAATTGGGTTTTGAAATATGATTTGTTTTTTGTAAGGGCCCCAAAAAGGGAAATATGAAATTAACTTGAATTTACTATTGGGGCCCAAATTTTGGGGGCTGAAAATACTTTAGTTGAATATGTTTAGGTCTTTGAAAAAACACAAAAATAAAATTTTCCCTTTTTTTTGAAAAACTTTTAAAAGAAAAAAAGAGTTTATTTGTTTTTGTCTTTTTGTTTTGACTGTAACCCTTTCGCGTATTTTTTTTTAAAATGTTTATTTTTTTATCAAAACATCACTGATGTAAATTTTGCAATAGGCTAAAATTTTTATTGATGCATCTGGGGTTTTTTTTGGGGTTTGGGAGATAGTTAGCCAAAAAATATAATTTTTTTTTTAATGGTTGTGTGATTGTCTCAAAAAATCATTTCCCATGGAATACCACAACTTTATGGGATGTCCATTTTAGGAAAATCCCAAAAAATTGATATTGTTTTATCTTTTAGACTTTTTTTTTTAACCCCCCAAAACGATCAAGGGGTTTGAAATTTTGGGGTTTTATGTGTACATCAATATGATTCCAACCCAAAAAGGGAATTTTAAAAACCATTTTTATGGCCTGAGATGAACTCATTTTGTTTAATTGAAGTTTGAAAATTTTTTTAAACTTAAAGTAAGTTAAATTTAAAAAATTTGAGCAAGAAAAACCCCGGGGTACTTTTGGGGCCCCTTGAAAAAACAATTTGTTGTTACCAAGGTTAGTATTTTAAGGGGTTTGTTCCCACATACAAAAACAAAATGGGGTACCCTTTTAAACCCTTTAATTATTCAAGAACTAAATTACAACCTTCTGAAACTTGTAAAGTCAATAAGGTTGAACATGGGGTATGTTAAAACCCAAAATTTATTCCTCATTCATTAAAAACCCCAAGGATACCTCTTGCCGAATGATAAAGTTTTTTAAAAAAAAGGGAAGGGATATAAGTTAGAGTATCAATTTTGGAACCGCTAACTACAGAGATTATTTAGGGTCTTGAATCTGATGAAAAGTCAAAGTTTTGGGAAGTTAAGATCCCTCCTTGGGAAAAACAATCATCAGGGGCTTGATTTATCTCTTTCCCAAAATTTTGACTGGGGGGGTTAAAATTGAGTTTCTTGATGAGAAAAACCAAAAAAAGGGCAAAAATTGTACACACATTTTTCAAGGGTAGTAAAAAGGGGGTTTTTCATACTCAAAAAAATTTTACAGATTTAAAATTTTATCTGCAAACATTTTAAAAAAAAAAAAATAAAATTTAAAAGTTACTTTTGTTCTGTAAAAGAATTTTGACAAAAAGGAATCAAAAAAACTTTTTTTTGTTGGGTTACCTTTCGAGGACGATGGTAAAAAAAGGGTTTATGAAATTTTTTCCCTTTTTTTTTTCTTTTTTTATGTAACAAGGGTAAAAGAATCCATGTGTGGATTAGATTAAGCTTAGGAGAAAAAATCTTGAGTTTTAAAAAAAAAAATTTATTATTTTTAAATTTTTATTAATAAGAAATTTTCCCAAATCACTGAAGCAAAATTGGAGCCTCTATTTTTTTTTTTAAAATTTTATATGTCATTAAAAATATTTTTTAAAAAAAATTTCCTCTTAAACTGAATTTTTAAAAATTTGTTGGGTGAGGTTTCCTTGAGGGTTTATAAAAAGCCCAACCCGTTATAAATTTTTTTTTTTACTTTATGTTTGAGAGACTTTTTAATGCTACTAAAATGGGTTTTTCTGGCTTTTAAAAAACCCATGGGGAAAAAAGGGGTTTTTATACTGTCTTTTACTTGAATGTAAACAAAGGACAAACATCATTTAAACCCTTTTATGATTTTGAAAAAGTATTCTCAAAATTTTCTCAATGACACTTTTTGCTTGAAAAACATAAAATTGATCTTTGGGGGGAAAAAAAGGATCCCCATTAGAGTCTTTTGCTATCGTTTTTGTATTTGGTTTAATGGAAATGCAAGCAGTGTATTTTAAAAATTGATAAAACCCGGTATGATGTTTCATTTAAAATACTTGGGTTTTTTTTTGCATGTTTTAAAACCCCCAATAAAATTTTTTTTTCTAAAATTACTATTGCGGGTTTTTTGATACGGGAGATCATCAAATTAAAACAAAAAAAGCGGGTTGGGATTTATTTGCCACACTACAGTTTTTCTTTTATGGAAAAATTTTGGGGGAAACCCCAAACCCACGGGGGGAAAATTTTTCCCACATGGTTTGTCGTCAATAGGAATCTCGCAAGAGGTTTTGTCTCTTAACCCCGGGCTTTGGGTGCAAAAGGGGCTTTCATATGTCGAATTTCATTTTCCCTTTATATGGTTTTTAAAAGGGCCCGAATAAGGTATTTAAAGGCCCCTTTCAGGAGTGAATTAAGCATGTGAAAGCCGTTTTTAGTCAAAATGGGGGGGTTTTTCCCCCCCCTTGCTTTTGGGGTTTGATATATTTGGGGCCCCCCCTTTATTTAACAGATGTTTGGGATGGGGGGAACCCCAAAGGGGGTTTAAAAAAAATCTTAAATCCATTTGGGGGTCTAGTTCAAAATCTATATCGAAAACATAAAAAATTTTTTTCTATTAGAAGATTTTTTATCCATGCTAAAATTCAACACGATTCGGAAAAAAAAGGTTTGATGACAATAAAAACCCCCCCGAAATGAGACTTTTTTAAAAAAACCCTCACATAAATTTTTAGGGGGATTTGGGGGGTTTTCTTTTTTGGCTAACCCTTGCTTTTATTAAATTTCTTGGGTTTTTAAAAAAGGGGCAATGGGGTGTTGGGGGAAGCTCTTGCATTTGTAAAATTTTTTTTAAAAAATAGGTTTTATGTGACCCAGGGGTCACACAAAAATACACTGAGGTGCCAAAAATTTTTTTGTGGGGGTTTTTGTCTTTTCGATATATAAATAACCCAATAAACCCGAAACCCCAAATTGGGGTTTTAATTTTAAAAAGTAAGGGGTTATTTCATTGGTAGAAAAAAAAAAAGGGAAGCCCATTTTTAGCCAATAGGGGCCGGGCCCTTTGGGGCTTATGGAAGGGATTTAATTTTTTAGGTTTTTAAATTTTCAGGGAGCAATCTTCTCCTTTTGATTGGGAAAATAAAAATTAATTTTCCCCCTCTTCCTCCTAATTGGGGGACGGACAAAAAAAAACCAAACCGGGGTTTTGTTTTTGTCTTATCCTTTTTTTTTTCTTGATGATTCAAAGGGCTGATGGTTTTCGAATTTAAGACTAAAAATTTTGGGATCAAGGAGGTATGTGGATACGCAAAAGGGGGGGATTACTTGGGCACTTGGGTTTCATAAAAAAACATGGGTTTTGTGTTGGTGACACCGATCAAGACAAAGGTTTAACTTTGTTTTATTTTATTTGATTGATCACAGGAATGGTCCTTTTGGGATGTTTTCCGCGGGTGTATTTATTTGATAGTTTTTTTGCTACATCCCATAGTAATTACATGGCGCTTTAACACCTTAAAACTTTTAATTCCCAAAATATTTTAGAAAAATTTTATGTTTTAAAAAAGTAAAAACATTTTTTCATGATTTTTTTTTGGGGAAAAATTGTTTTAAAACCCCCGAGGGGTTTTTGAAACCTTACAACGGGGTTTTCCTACGAGGGATCTCAAGAGGCTTAAAACCCCACCAGGCAGGTCCTGACGATGATATAGTGTAGTGGTAAGTACGGGGGGATGATCGTTCTCCACAGAGAATAGTGTTCGTTAGGTATAAAAAAACTATTTGTAGGTCTACGGGTGAGGGAAAGATTCTTTTTGTATTTTTATAATTTTTTATGAAAGCAAGTAAAATCTCGGGTTTGAAGGAGTGGGGGGAAATTTTGTTGCTAGTCAACTAACCCAAATGATACGAAGCAAATAAAATAAAA
This sequence comes from Artemisia tridentata subsp. tridentata, assembly GCA_021014915.2. NCBI lineage: Eukaryota > Viridiplantae > Streptophyta > Magnoliopsida > Asterales > Asteraceae > Artemisia > Artemisia tridentata. Next base: position 252,314,207 of record CP139502.1, on the reverse strand, counting down.
ATAATGAAAAGAAAGAGTCGTAAAAACTTTTGTGGAGAGAATTGTGTTTCTTAGTTTTCCCTTACTCCCTAACTATCTTTTACCTGTTGATTAGTGTGTATTAATTGCGTGGATGAGGGGGTGTATTCCTTAATACCAATCGTGGGGGGCGCGATGTACTTCCCCAACTCTACAAGCTCCTACTTCACTCCTATGTCGAGCCGACTAGGAAGCTCCTAAATGGGATCACTAGAATTCGCTCATGCATTAATACAAAAATAAAAAACCTTAGTACGCTTTTGGTTTTCATGTTTCTTAAGACGTTCAAGCAAAGTTCCCAAAATAAGAGGTTAGCCATTTTTCTTAAGCCTAACATAGATAAACAATCATCCAATACAACTAATAACACACTAAAACCAATAATCAATAGCTAGGTTTCATTAGATCTAAGCAAACACAAGATAAATCTAGCCAGCATGTTAATAAAAAAGACAAGAACAAGAATAATCAAACAACAACATAGACATATTGATTGATTAAACGATTACTTATCTTCAATTAACATGGGAGATCCAAGGGTATAAAAAAACCCCCTTAAAAATGGAAGAAATTCGTCTTTAGGGTTTCTCCTCACAAAGTTGCACACTAATAAACATAAAAATTGCAAAACTATATAAAAATTTTTAAGGGCTGACGGGTCACGTTATAGGGTTGACGCCGTCACCTCGCCTTTTGTCTAGGGTTCCCGGATGGCCTTCCCTGACGCCGTCCCTCTTTAGACCTCCAAAATCCGCTCTGGCTTATCAAAGCTTGACGCCGTCGAAAATATGCTTGACGCCGTCCCTCTTTAAGTTAAGACGTGACGACCTTGATCACTTTCAAAGGGGTGACCCGCAGAAAACCGTTGTGAAATTCTCTGGCTTTCATGAGTAAATTTTTATATCCACCACTTTTGCCAAGCCATGACGCCGTCTGGCCAATACCTGACGCCGTCAAAGGTATTTCCCGATAATTCTGAACTTTGTCGTTTTCTTACTTTTATGCTCCCAAAAAACGTCCAAAATGCTTTTCCTTTTTTCCCGATTTCTTCTCCAAAGTAACCTAAAATGACAAAAGGAACAATTTTGGGCAAATTTGATCAAATAAATACGATTTAGGGCTTAAATGACCCCCTAAAAGCGGTACACTTTTCGCTTCATCAAAAATTCCTTACACTTGAGATTTGCTTGTCCTCAAGCAAATGCGCTTTTATTCTAATCAAAATACAAGTTAGGGGTCATTTAATGCTAATTAAAAGTAATTACAACAAACAGTGTTCCACTTTAATCATAATAAGCACGGAGATTAAAAACTAGCACCTCACAAGTAGTGTTTAGATACTCACATCTCTCAGGGGTCATCAAATAAATCTCATAAATGAAAACGGATAATATCTCTCACTAACTGTCATAACAAATAGATTTCCATAGGCTTGGGAAAGGATCGAAAACCTCCTCCACTAGGCGTAAGCACCTAAGATAAACTATCAAAGAGGGCTTTTAAACGGGTTATAACGTTAGGTGTAGGGATATGATAAACATGGTTTTGTTGGATAATGGATATTTTACTGGTGGCGAGTTAAAGATCTTGATTAATTACATGTACTATACAATGTTGCTAAGCCAAGACTAGACTCAATCTTAAGCTAAAAACAAAATAACAAAAACATAAAACAAACATAAAATAAAACGGGATGGTAGTCCGTATGTTTTTTTTCTATTTTCTTTTTCTCATTTTTTTGTATTTTTCTTGATTTTTTTTTTTTTTTTCATACACTCTTGCCCTACCATCCAAAATAATACATCATAGGGGCGTTGCATTCCCCTTACACTTGAACTTTTACATAACTTTACAAATACTATTCTAATGACTCGAATTAAGATGATCGAAAAACTTGGAGTACTTTTAAAATATTTAGCACATATGGGGGTAATAAATGATGTTCTTCCCCATTACTCCATTACACTAGTACTTTACCCATGAGTCCCAATCGTCCCAAAACATTATGTACAAGGATATGACTCGACTTAGCAACCATGTAATCAATTAGATAATTAACTAAGGGTTTAAACGAATGTTGTCACAATAATGCACTAAAAATGAGTGCATACAAGGTAGGCTAAGGCGATTTGGGTGTACATTTAAGTGGGGTGTAACAAATTCTTCCTTTAAGTAAAATGCTTAAAGGTCGAAACGAAAAGATAGGCTCTGAGGGGTGTACTAGGGGTATCGTGTACTAAAAATGAGTACAACGCAAAGGGTGTGGGAGAATTACTTTACCAATGTAGCCAACATAATTATAACAAAAACACAGGTGTAAAACAATGGGTTAATCCTAATGCCTCTTATCATGTAGTAAATCTAACTACACGAAGGTAGTCTCACTTGTGGCCTCGGAATGGTCCTAACGCAAGTTCTAGAATCTAAGTTCTACCGGTACACACATCATAGCATAAATGCTTTTCCTACCAATTCTAGGGGCGAACCTCACATATTTGGGGGTGGAAAATTTTTTAGTGGTACGGTTTTTTGTGCTAGTCATATAACTCCTATCCGTGAGATGCTCATTAGAACTAAAGTTTCACTCCTATATGTTGTAAAAAAATTTAAATTTGGCACTAAAATTGCCCTAACAGGTATTTCTCTCAGTTTTATTACACATCTACCATCAAACAAACAAAAATCAAGTGCAATTGTATTCTCTAAAGTATCGTATTTTTACCCCCCCCCCTTACACTTAAGATGAACAATGTCCCCAATGTTCAAATAACAAGATGTAAAAGTGAAAAGGTAAAAGAATGAAATCAAATACTCCCCTGATTCGTTCGGTGGATAATGTGGCAACATGGTTAGATCTTCTTCCAAGGTAATGTTGAAGTTCCAAGACTAATGCATCGCCAAAAGCTTGATTCCAAATACATCTCCTTGTCCAAAATACCCTGTTAAACCTGAGAAAACAAACACGAAAACCTGCATAACATCGGCGGGATAAATTCTATATAAGGATATAATGCTTGTGGAATGATAATTTTGCAGATTCCTGGAGATTATAAGTTAGAGATTTAATAAAACTTTTTATGAAAACAAAACTTTCAAAAATTTCTGAAAATTAAAACCTGACGCCGTCAGGTTGTAACTCCTGACGCCGTCAGAAATGATCTGACAGAATTCTCATGTTAAGTTTCCGGAAAAATTTTGGAAAAACCTATACCTTACTTCCTGGAATTCCTGCAAAACATTATCATGACTCGATACAAGCATTTGGCTCAAACAAATACTAATATGTATGTTAATTTATTATTATTATGATTCATGTTCATTTGTGTTCTAATAAACCGAATTTGGATTTCCCTTACACTTATCTTTTGCAAAATACCTTTATATGTAGTTAAGACGAAGTTAAAAAACAAAATAAAGCATTTTCACAAATTAGTTTTGAACATGAATCAATAATAATAAAAATTAAACACACATACGGAAACAAATAAAATCAAACAAACAAATAAATAAACACACAAAGCAAATAAAGCTTGGGTTGCCTCCCAAGAAGCGCTTTTCTTTATTAACGAGTCTTGTAGCTAGACTCAAAGTCACGGGTTCTACGTTTTTCCGTTTTGCTTCTCAATTGCCCCTCTGATCATCCTAACAACCTCCATATCAACTTTGTATTTTGGTCCTAGGTTCAAGCAATCTTTATAATAAAGGCTTCTCTTATTCCAAACAAAGTCCATGCCTTTCTCTTTATCCTCATCATTGATGTCCTCAATCGCACCAATGTTGTCCTTGTCAAATCGAGGCACAAAACGAAATTCATTTACCCGAGAAGGCATCCTATATGTGATCCTATCTATGTGATTAGAAAACTGAACCGTGCCTCTTAAACGATCATACTTTAAATTGGATGCTTCAATAAACGGCTTTCCTAACACCACGCGAGATAGGCGGCAGTCAACAACACTTGCCAAATCTTCTAAGATCATGAAGTTGGTAATAAAGGTAAAATTCCCAACAAGGATATGCATATCCTTAATCCTTCCAACGAAGTTGCAAACTCCGCCTGGGCACTTGGGGTCCATCTTAGGCTCAAGTTGTGTGTTTATGATCTGGCTATAAAGGCCTGAGGACATCACGATGATTGGGGATTCACAGTCAATGTAAGCATGCTCAACGTATTGGTACCCAATCATACATGGTATCTTCACATTCTCGGGATCACCCCTCTTAATCTTTGGGTCAATTCTAACAAAAGGTGGTCGAGGGTTATCAACTAGGTTGTTATAGTAAGCAATCTCCTCCTTAGTGGGGTATTCATTGAAATAATCATCTAACCTAGGATCTACCTTCACTTCATCAATTTTCTCAATCAACTCCTCAACCGTAAGATTATTACGTTCTAAGTAATTATCTGAGTATATGGCGGTCTCTAAGTTGTTCAAGGCATAATCAAGCTCTATATCAATCATTCTACTGAGCTCTCTGAGCTCACTAATCTCATTCTCAAGTTGGCTACGCAACAAAGCTACTTCGCCAGGTGTAAGGGGTGGATTCGCGTTTTCCATAATGGCAAACTGAATAGTCAATGAAAACCTTATACGAACAAAAGCACGAAGAAAATAGATAGACTAAAGAAAATCTAGAAAAATAAAATAAAAATCTCACTAGAAAGGAATCTAGTGAGTAGACCTAATAAAATAAAAATTCAACCTAAACAATAACTATTCCCCGGTATGCGTGGTTTTGCAACCTTACAACAGGTTTTACCTCTCGAGGGATCTCAAGAGGCTTACAACCCCAACAGGCAGTGTACCTGACCGATGTAGTATAGTGTAGTGGTAAGTACGGGGGATTGATCGTTCTCCACAGGGAATAGTGTTCGTTAGGTATGAAAAACTACTTTAGTAGGTCTAAGGGTGAGGGAAGATTCTTTTTGTATTTTTATAATTTTTTATGAAAGCAAGTAAAATCTCGGGTTTGAAGGAGTGGGCGGAATTAGTTGCTAGTCAACTAACCCAAATTACTACGAATGCAAATAAAATAAAATAACTGAAAATGAAAAGAGTCGTGAAACTTATGTGGAGAGAATTGTGTTTACTTAGATTTCCTTACTCCCTAACTATCTTTTACCGGTTGATTAGTGTGTATTAATTGCGTGGATGACGGGTGTATTCCTTAATACCAATCGTGGGGTGGCGTACGTACTTCCCCAACTCTACAAGCTCCTACTTCACTCCTATGTCGAGCCGGCTAGGAAGCTCCTAACATGGGATCACTAGAATTCGCTCATGCATTAAATACAACCATAAAAACCTTAGTACGCGTTGGTTCATGTTTCTTAAGACGTTCAAGCAAGTTACCGAATAGGAGGTTAGCCAGTTTTCTTAAGCCTAACATAGATAAACAATCATCCAATACAACTAATAACACACTAATAACCAATAATCAATAGCTAGGTTTCATTAGATCTAAGTAAACACAAGATAAATCTAGCCTAGCATGTTAATCAAAAGACAAGAACAAGACATAATCAAACAACACATAGACATATTGATTGATTAAATGATTACTTATCTTCAATTAAACATGGGAGATCCAAGGGTATGAAAACCCTTAAAAATGGCAGAAATTCATCTTTAGGGTTTCTCCTCACAAAGTTGCACACTAATGACATAAAATTGCAAAACTATATATAGAGTTTAAGGGCTGACGGCGTCACGTTATAGGGCTTGACGCCATCACCTCGCCGTGTCTAGGGTTCCCGGATGGCCTTCCTGACGCCGTCCCTCTTTAGACCTCCAAAATCCGCTCTGGCTTATCAAAGCTTGACGCCGTCAGAATATGGCTTGACGCCGTCCCTCTTTAAGTTAAGCCGTGACGACCTTGATCACTTCAAAGGGTGACGCCGTCAGAAATCCATTGTGAAATTCTCTGGCTTATCATGAGTAATTTTCATATCCACCACTTTTGCCGAGCCATGTCACCGTCTGGACCAATACCTGACGCCGTCAAAGGTACTTTCCAGCATAATTCTGAGACTTTTTCGTTTTCTTCACTTTTATGCTCCAAAAACGTCCAAAATGCTTCCTTTTCCAGATTTCTTCTCCAAAGTACCTAAAATGACAAAAGGAACGATTTAGGGCAATATTTGATCAAATAAATACGATTTAGGGCTTAAATGACCCCCTAAAAGCGGTACACTTTTCGCTTCATCAGTCCCATTTCATATTTTTTCGAAATATACAAGTTAAGGTCTAAAAAGAGATAATATTTGATTCATAATTTTTCCTACACCTAGATTATGTATTTCTTGAGGGTTTGAATTCTTAGTAGGTTGTTAATATTGTTTCAACACCATAGAAATTGTTGAAGAGTTGGAGGATGAGTTAGGATAGTTTTTGGGAGTTGATTTGAGTTTGATCTATTAGTTATAAGTGTTAGAAATGAGTTTTTGGAATAAATACTTAGAGGCTGTCCTAATATCATTTCACATAAAAATGAGTTTTATAAATACAAGATTTGGTTAAAAATATAGAAACTAGACTTTATAATGAAAATGTGGGCATTTGAATGGTTAAAAACGGATCCATAACGAATAAGATACGCTAGTTTTAAGATTAACAACGAAAACTAATTTTTTGAAAATATTGTTGGCTGTCAGAATTTTTCAAAGAACCAAACCGAACATTAAAGGATAACTAGACTAGCCGAGGCCTTAAAAATACATTAATGTACTTAAATACCTTCGTGGAGATAGGTAGAACTTAGAAAACGGACTCAAAACAAGCAAGTTATGGCATTCCGAAATGCTAGACGAAACTTGTATTTTTGACAGCTTGTATGGAATTAGTAAAAGCTGATGGAAACTTAACGAATGGAATTTGGACACTTAAGAAGCATTTTTAGCCAAAACGACTTGAACGAAAATGATAGAATCTCGTATATATTTGTTAAGCGCCTTAGGAGATTTCTAGATCACTAAATAACGATAAAACTATGGATAAAATACGAAATGCTGAAAATATATAATTACTTTCACTATTCATAGATTTTTGTTAAAAGTTGTCGGAAAATGTTTTTGGAACATTTTAATTGTTTTAGAGTCAAAAGGAACTAAAACGGGCTATATCAAAGACGTGGTATTTTACGTACACACCACTATGGAGTCAGAAGTTTTCAAATAAATGATTAATGAGATCTTTTACATTAAGGACTTGAATACTTGTAAAACATATAGTTGGTTACATTGATTTTCAATAAATGATATACTTCGGCGAAATTACATTTTTGCTACTAAATTACGGTACAAACGTATATGGGTGATAAACTATTTTACAAAATGCATACATTACACATTACCTTATCCTAAGACAACTTATATATTCTGAGTTGCCGTAGAGTTTCTCACGTTTGAAAACTCATTTCATTTCCTGATATCTCGATTTACGTTGATTACCTTTGGTGAGTTTCATAGCCCCTATTTTTTTACATTGTTTGTATCTTATTTTAAAATCCTCAGGGTGGGAATACATTGCTTATTTTTCGGACACAAGTACTAAAACTGTTATATTGCCTAAGTTACCATTATGCCGTTAAAGTCCCTATGAATCATGAACCGTTAATTACTTGTAAGTGCAGATGCTATGAATAGATCTATTTGGGTTAACACCCCCGTCTGAGTTGGTCGTATCAACCTGTCAAATGGACGCATATCATTCAGATTATTTTCGAGTGTCTGGCAAACACTTAGTTGGGGCATTGATTATTATTATTCTTGATTGCATACCATTTCGTTGAGCTTCGGGGTCATGAGCTTATGGCACTGTATATTATTTTTGGCTATGACGTTATATTTGTTGTGATTGTCATGCTTACTGAAATCTTGTGGTCCGCACATTACTTATTTACTTAAACCTATGAACTCACCAACAATTATGTTGACTTTTAGCATGTATTTCTCAGGTAACTAGACGGTAATGCTCGGTATGTTGGAGCATGCACTAGAGTCACATTTTGATCACACCATCATGATGAAGATTTACATGCATTACTAAGCATTTTGTTAAGTACTAAAATCTTTGAATTTTATTGTGAACTCTGATTTAAATATTTTGTAAACGTTTATGTTAAAACAAATGCTTGTTTTGAAATGACTCACTTAGAGGTCATTCTTTATTTCCTTGTACTTTGTATTCCAAGAACATCACACCCTCGAAATTCCATTCCGCTGCAATCCAAATTTGGGGGTGTGACAGATTGGCACCAGAGCCAAGGTTATAGAGAACTAGGATGCATCATAGATCCTAGACTATAACCACTAGGTCATGAAACTTTACAATATCATGATGTGTGTGCGATTTCTAAAAATGCTTTTACTTACTTATCTAATACGAGGTATTTACATTTATTTTATATCGGGTTGTTACAGAGTCATGTCTTCACCCAACCACCCTATCATCATTTCATCATAATCGGATATCGAGAATGCTTTTTCATCCACTAATGCACTTACATCACTACTCTTACCTTCCTATACCTCGACATCCCCATATCACTCACCATCGTCAGATGATAACTTTCACCTATTTGAGGTATTAACATCACCTGAGAGGCTGAGACAGACCTAGAGGAGACAGCCAGATGTGACGCTGAGACCTTCGAGTCTCAGGAGGTTGTCCCTATGATGCGCGTGTGCGTATGCTCTAATTTATACCCACGGTATGTCGTTGTGGTTTTAGCAGTATTCAAGTTTTAAATTTATATTTAGCCGACTTATCAATAACACACACACTTTAACGAGTAGTGTACCCGGTCAGTATGAATATAATGGTAAGTAGAGTGTCGATCACTAAGAGTGGAACGTATTATCTAGTTGTTCTAATCAGTATTTTAATATCTTAAGTTAGCTATACAACATAATCTAACGCAAGGGGGTTTCAACCTGAGAGACTGGCACGGTTTGGTTGTGATTAATTATAAACTAAACTAATAAGCACGAATCAGCGAGTAGCACACACGTACACAGATAAATACATGAGACAATAAGAAGACCTGTCCTGATAGTTAAGTAGCTTGTCACTTGTTTTATTGCTAGTTTTATATGAAGTGTATAGTTCGATGCAACGCACCAAGATTAAGTCCTTTCTCGTTGGTTCTAATCTTATCGGCGAGTAAACCCTTAATGATTACTTATGACTATCCTATTTATCTTTCTTCCTACTTTTCTACAGACGATAGAATGCATAGGCGATCTAATAAACAGGCGAGGAAGGGGCATGGCGACCCAAGCAATGCTCAGCTAGACACAGAGGTTATCAATGCACTAATAAAAGTCACCAAAGACATCAACATATAAACTTTAATTAATGGGAGAGCAATTTTAAGGGGAGTCGAAGTGCATGGTTAAATCCAAGATCACAAGCCCATCAATCCTGACTAATTAAAGTGTACTAATACAATAAAACAAAACTACTTAATGAATTAAATACATGCAGGGCCTTCTTACAGCACTTGTATCTTCGTTCAAGGTGTGTCTTGTGCTGCTACTTCGACTGAATTCGGCCTAGGGTTTTTGTGGTCTTCGGTCTTCTAAAACTAGGGCTCTCGAAATTCGTCTGGTCTTGGGGTATTTATAGTTTCTGTCCGAGGGTAAGATGCGGCGCATAGGATAAGTAGATGCGGCGCATTGACTTAACTTCGCGTGGGGTCCAAGATTAATATATTCAGGAATATTCGTACACCGCCAGAAGATGCGGCGTAACTCCATTCTTAGATGCGGCGCATGTCCTTGCTGTCTTGGATAATATCTTGTGAAATCTTGATAGTGATGCGCCGTATGTAATAAGTAAGATGCGGCGTATCTGGAGCAGAATGATCTTGATCTTGTACATTTCAGTAGACTCTTAACTTCTTGCTTGTTTTGCTCCATAATTAGTCCATAATCGCCAAGTTTCACATAATACTTGTTTTTACCTGAGAATTACAAAAGTAAACATTAACGTATCGATTCTCACAGATAATATAATAAAACAAGTCATATAAATAGGATAAATGACGGTAATAAAATGTACTTATTTGAGTTCATCACCCTACCTTCCCACTATCACCATTGTTATTCCCCTTTTCCATTCCCACATATCAGGAATTAGATGACACTCTGTGGATAGTACCAAGATCATCGAGTCAACGGGAACATCAGCAGATTCCGCAAGAATGGTTTGGGATCTATACTATCTCGGATATGATCGATGCACAACTCCAGGCCCCACATCAGAACTCATCACAACCCCATGATGCCAAAACCCAGGATCCACCCAGAGGAGCACCAGGAGGCCCCTAGATCAGACTTATATCTTTACTAGCTTTTACTATTATCCTAGCCCCAGGATGTGTGGCATAGTTCAAAGAAACTTGTAGTATTTTGGTTGTTGTACAACGAATTTATCAATTATTGACTCTACTATATGGATATGGCTGTGCTATGCATGATATCGGTCTATGTAGGCCAAAATTTTCATCATATATATTCATGTGCGTTGTGATTATATTTATGATATTTCGTGGTTGCATCTTGTTGTGATTACATTTCATTTATACATGTCATGGTTGTGTATATATGAGTGTGATGATCTTTACCACTTATGAATTCTCATTATCTCTTACGATTTTGAAGAGTCATGTCGAAGCAAGCCGCTCCAGCCATGACACAAGCCACTGTTGAGCAAATCATTGCCAAAAGCATAGCCACAGCCCTAGCCAATCATGAGATAAATGTGATTAATGCACCAGGATGACTTGAAACCACCAAGACAGATGAAGGCACAGAAGGGGGAAACATTGCACCCAAAATTCATAATCTTACTCACGAGGAATTAATGGATTGCGATCCCCACACCTTTAGTGGAACTGAAGGTGCAAGGGGTGGTATGTGCTTAAACACATACCTTTATTTGACCAAAATCAGACCAAAACGACCAAAAACTAACCAAAATGCCAAAGATATTTGTGTTTTTGTGTTTGTAATTATGCAGGTACGGATATTTAGAAATATGGACAAAATCAAGCAAAATCCGGGAAAACGAGCACGAGATTTGGAAGAGTACTAAGCCGAAGCCGGGGAAGTATTTTCAAGTTTGGATCACTTTTATCCTTGAAGAATCATCATAAGTCAAAAACAGCCCTTGGATTAATATTTTCAGAAATGGTCCTTGAGTTTCACAAGTTAGCAACTTTGGTCCTTAAAGCCTAAATTTTGTTAAAACCTTAAATACACTATCCGGATTACAATAAACAAACAACCCAATCAACCCGGTCAAACCCAATTACCCTTTCCCAGTCAATAAAAAAAACAAAAAAAAAAAAAAAAACCAAACCCCGCCCTTTGTTACTGTGGAGCTTCTTCTTCCCTTTTACCTTCCCCCGTTTTTACACGTACAACAAAAATTCACCTGAACTTCTAGAAGGACTGACAACGTGTCAGACCTTTGTGACTCAAGGATCGCCAAAGTGAACAAAAGGAGGCCTCCTATTGGTTCAAACACCTTATTGATTTCATCCAAGGGCTGTGATTTGAAGATTGGAGGCCAAGGATAAATCAAGGGCCAAGATGAGAGCTGAGAAGCTTCAAGAAACCCTAGCTCGTGGCTATAAATAGCCCTCTTCTCACACGAATTTGGAGTGTTAGGCTTTAGGAGTAGGAGTAGTATAGTGTAGTATAGCATTTAGCTTATTGTAATCCTTAAATATTCAGTGTTTTTAGTTTTCAAATCATTGTAATCAGCTTTTGAGTTTTAATACAATTTCTAGTTTTTGATAAAAGTCAATATAAGTCAACTTTGCTTATTAGATTAATCTACAGCTTATTTACTTAATTTATGTGCTTCATAATCAGTTGCTATTGCTTATTTAATCTCATTAAAGCTTTCAATTCATCTGTCTTTAGATAACTTTGCTTAATTTGGTCTTGCTTAGTTTCATGAGCAAAACAGTCAATAAAGGACTGTTTGGTTTAGTGTATAAATGGGTCAAAATACTGACCACTGTTCATGTGCTCTTGGGTCAGATTTGAACTTCCTTAGTGTAGTTTATATAAGGTGTTGGTTTGAAGATTAGAGCCCATTTGGAGGTTTTCATAGTAATGGGTCAGCTGCTATAGTCTTTACCCTAGTTTCTTATCAGTGCAGCTTATTATAGCCAAAAGCTATTTCTATAATAGCTTTGGTGTTTTTATAGTCATAGTCAGTTAGTGTAGTGGATTATCTCAAGTGGGTATCAAGTTGAATAGGTTTTAAGCTTTATTGGTCAAATTGTTATCAGCAGTCTGCATAACCTTTCCCTTTTGCCTTGTCAGCCCTTTTTTCAATCTCATTTTTATGCTAGTTAAAGTAGGTCTTAGATTCTAATTTTTTGTTTTACAAATAGCTTACTAGGTAGTCTCAATCTGTTTCAGTTTATTTTTTACTTATGAGCTTATTCATTAGCTTATTTAAGGTCTGCAAATAAGCCCCAGTTAGCCTTAGATGCCCTGCTTCACATCTGGCAGCCTGCATGTTTTCTAGCCCTTTTCTCAGCTAATTTCTGGCCTCTATGTTTGAGCTTATTGGCTTATCTTTGGTTTACCAGTAGATTATAGTACTATCTTAATCTGTTTTAGCTTTTTGAGGTTTTTAGAGCTCAGTTAAGTGCTTAAAATTAAGCCCCAATATGCCCCTTTAGGACTGTTTTTAGGCCTGCAACATCAGACCACCATCTGCTTATTCCCTTAATTTATGCTTATCTGCTTATATTAGACTTTTTTATTTAGTTAATTTCTGCTTATTTAGGTCCATATTAGTTTCCTTTAGCTTTTTCCTACCTTGTCTCAGCTTCTAGCTTAAATTATAGCTTAAATTACCTTTTCAATATTTCATAAATTCCTTTCTAAGTACTTAGCCTAAAACTGCTTGTTATTTCAGCTTCTATACTGCTTAATATTAAGATTCAAAATAAGTTGTAGTTATTAACAGTCTTTATCTTCATTAGCTTAATCAGTTTGTAAAATAAAAAAGGTAAAAATAAAATAAAAAGTAAAAACGGAGTCACAAGGGTCGAACCTGTGACCTCTCACACACACAGCTTCCATACCACACGCACTCACCACTTGCACCATTGGGATTTTTATGTTAGATTACTCATCCTACTTTCTTTTATGCCTTTATTTCCCTTATAGCTTATTTAGGCTGTTTGCTTATTTACTGCTTAATCTGAATAGCTTTTTCATTCCTTTTATTTTTCCCTCATTCCTATTTACTTAAAGTAATTTCTGCAAAAAATTCAGATTTTTCTAAAATGTTTTAGTATTTTTAATCATTTAATTAGTTTAATTCAGTTTTTAATTCATTGAAAATTAAATAAAAATCACAAATATATAATTCTTTTTTTCTAAAATTTTGTTTTGAAATTTAGAACTTAGGAAAAATATTTTTGCATCCGTAGAGTTAGTATTTCATTAATTTCACTTTTAAACTCGGGATTAGCCCGGGTTTTGCGTATTTTTAGGTTTCCTTTGCGTTTCTAGTTACGTTTGCCTTAGATTAATATTTCCCTTGCCTTATTAATTGTTTTTAGATTATATTTCATAACTTTAGTTTATAAAATCCCAAACTCACTTTTATTCACCATTCACTTCACGTTTCACGAACCCGAAATCACTAATTCCATTCATCCTTCGTCGGGACAACGAACTCGAGGTTTTCACATTATTTCCCTTTTGTGATCCCCTTTTGGAGAGTATAAATTGTTTAAAATCAAGGGGATTTTGAAAATGGTTCAAAGAAGTAGAAACAATATTTTGAGGTGGTAACTGCCGCAAGGAAAACAGAGTTAAGTTCACCACTTGCACTTTTCGAGATCGTGCCCAGGTATGGTGGAATACCTATGTTCAGATTGTAGGGGTCGACGCTGCTTACTCAATCTATTGGTAGAAACTAAGAAAGATGATGATTTTAGAATATTTTTCAAGGAGCGAATTACGAGCAATGGAACAGGAAATCCTGGATTTAACCATGATAGGAGATGATGTTATCAAATACACTAGTCATTTTTGTGAATCAGCACAGCTATGCCCTGTAATGGATGAACCCGAATGCAAGAAATTTGAGAGGTATATAGGGGGACTCTCCCCTGAGATTCGTATGTTGGTCGCCACATTAGAACCCGATACCATAGTCACATAATTCGCTACAATAGCCACGAATTGCGATCCAGTTCGTTCAATCCAAAACATGATATGAAATCGATCCGGATTGACCGGGATCGCGACTTGGATCAGTGATAATGGCGTTCCATAATTTAATTGATATTCAAATCGGACCTGAGCAATTCGTGATCCAGTTAGTTCTGATTTACGTTCTAATTAAATTCGATTCGCGATTTATCTACATTAATTTTTTGAGCAGTCATGATTTCAAATATACACTTCCATTTATAAAGTGAATATATTTCTCTGTCAATAATGATTTCCTTATAGTTATTTTGGAACAAGATCCTCTGTCAATAAACATTATGGCAGAAATACAATATATAAAGAAGGTCTCAACTCTCAAGATATCATTCTCTGTCAAATAACTTATTTTCATTAGCACAAAGTTGTAAGAATGGTGTTTGCTAAAACAAGGATCGATGATGCCACCCCTAGTGAGAGTCAAGAATTCGTTGATCTTATTGAAGATGATAGTAACGATGCAAGTGAAAAACGTAAAGAGGAAAAGTATAACAAGCCATTGCTGCAAGAAGTAACTGTTGTTGGTACCGCTAATAGTAAAAATGCGGGTGGTGCCAAGGTGTGGATTTGTAATCATTGTAAACAACGATTTACAAGATCCTATATACGAATACACGTTCATCTACTTGGTCCGCAAGTTGGGAAGCAGGCTGATATAAAGAGATGTAGTGCTCTTTTACAAGATCGTGAGAAGTATCAGGAAGTGTTTAACAAGCTGAAACAGGCTGAAAATGCAAGTGTTTCTAAATCCTTAAAATCTTCTGTACTTTTAAAGAAACGAGCTTTTTCTAAAAAGCCAAAGCCGATTGGGGAGTCTTTTGGCATTATGGAAAGGA
Organism: Artemisia tridentata subsp. tridentata; assembly: GCA_021014915.2. Classification (NCBI taxonomy): domain Eukaryota; kingdom Viridiplantae; phylum Streptophyta; class Magnoliopsida; order Asterales; family Asteraceae; genus Artemisia; species Artemisia tridentata. The sequence continues at coordinate 252,299,099 of CP139502.1, read as the reverse complement.
GCATGGTTGATTTAAAAATCATAAGGGGATTGTGTGCGAATGGGATTCCTTTCAATGTGTTACGAAATTCTCATTTTCAGGAGATGGTGAGCGCAATTAACAAAGCACCAAATGGTTAAAACCCCCCTTCTAGTGAGGAAGCAAGAATTGTGTTGCTTAACGAGTGTGTTAGAGATGTTGAAAAGGAACTTGCGCCCATTAAAGATACTTGGTATTCACAAGGCGTTTCTATTGTCTCTGATGGTTGGTCGAATGTAAAGCATAATCCATTGATTAACGTTCTTGCTGTAAACAGCCGTGGACCATGTTCATGTATGCTGAAGACTTCTCTGGGGTGGAGAAAACGGGAGTTGAAATTGCAGACTTTTTGATTAGTGCAATTGAAACTGTCGAGCCAACGAATGTCCTTTCAGTCGTGACCGACAATGCAATAAATTGCAAAGCCGCTGGAGTGGAAATTGAAAAGGTATATAATCACATTTTATGGTCACCTTGTTGTGTTCACACACTAAATTTAGTCTTTAAAGACCTTGCGAAAGAGTTAAATTGGTTGACAGATACATATAAGAATGGAAAAAATATAGTGAAGTATATTTTAAACCACACTCATGCCTTGGCAATATTCAGAAAAAACTCTAAGTTAGAGTTATTAAAAGTAGCTAAGACCCGCTTTGTTTCCTATTACATTTTGTTGAAAAGATTAGCTGAATGTAGGGAGTCTTTAGCAATGACAATTTCCCTCAATTCATGGAGGGATTGGGTAAAACAGGGCAATGAACACACTAGAAGTTTGGGACAAAGTGTGGCTGAAACAATAAGGACTGATAAATTCTGGGAAGATGTGGAAAGTGTACTTGCACTCACAAAACCAATATTTTTGTTGATAAAATTTTGTGATGGCGAGGGTACTAAAATGGGAGAAATTTATGAAAAAATTGATAATATGTTGGGTGAAATTAAGGAAATAATGGCAGACCATCCATATAGCCATTATTATCCTGATGTTGAGAACATTGTCTTGAAAAGATGGGAGAAGATGACAATTCCTCTACATTGTTTGGGGTTTGCATTATCTCCTCGTTTTTATGATGCCCATTATCTTTCAGAACTAGCACCTTGTGGAATCAAAAGAAAAGCACCAAATGAATATAAATAAGTAGTACGTAACGTGGTGGAAGCGTTCAAAAGAATAGCTGAAAATGATGATGAACATAATTTGTTGAGAAAACAATTTGCCACATTTCACATAAACAAGGGGTTGTTTGCATTACCAGAAGCTCATGTGGATGTGGTAACGATGGATGCTATCGAATGCTGGTCGACTTATGGTTCAGAAACTCCTGAATTAGCAAAGGTGACAAAAAAAGTACTTTCACAACCTATTAGTAGCTCTTTTGCAGAAAGGAATTGGAGTACGTATTCATATATTCATAGCGTAAAAAGAAACCGGTTGAATAACAAACGGGCCTACAAGTTAGTGTTTGTTCATTCAAACATTCGTCTAGTTTCACGATTTTCTGAGAGTTACAAAAAAAGACCATACAAAAAGTGGGATATTAACCCAGAAAGCTCAAACTTGGAAAGCTCAACTGTACATTTGGACGATATGCAATGGGAAAGTTTGTATGAAGATGTTGCTGGTAAAGCGAAAGGAAAGAGACAAAGGGTGGACTAAGTTTAAAATCTAGTTTTTCAATTTTTTATCATCTTTCGGATCTTGATTATACTTTTTAAAGTTATGTTACTGATAAAACTTTTTTATTATGCTTCTTTGAATGAATTATGAGAATATGATTAGTATTATATTATGAATGTTTGGATTTCAAATTTATAATAATATGTTGATTATTGGCTACATTGGTACATCGTACCACATTACTTGGTACATCATACCAAAGCGATCCCAAATGAACCTACCCCATTTGAACCAAATTTTAGGTGCCCAGCGAACCACGATCCCGATCCCCGATCCCATACCAGGGCGATCCCCGTTCCATGTGACTATGCCCGATACCATGCATAAAGCTATCCGTATGTCGCACCAGGCAAGGGAACACATAGCTCGCACCAAGGATGTGGGAAACAATCATGACAACAAACGAAAATGGAGCAAAAACAATCAGGGTGGAAGTGTTGCACAACAACCACCTAAAAGACAAGAGTTTGCTAAAACCCATGTTGCATGCCCAGCTGAGAAGAAAGGGTACCTTGGTACTCTACAAAAATGTGACAAATATCAAAAACACCATAACCCTGGTTGTTGCCCTACTCCATGTGGTAACTGTAAGAAGAATGGTCGCCTGACCAAATATTGCAGAATTCCTACAGTTGTCGGAAATCAGAAACCTCCAATAACATGTTTTGGCTGTGGAAAGAAAGGACACTTTAGGTGTGTCAATCGAAAGCAAAGTAATCAAGAATCCAAGAACCATAAGGGGATAGCTCGAGGAAGAGAGTAGGTTATCACAGGAGGAGCTCTTCAGGATACTATCAACGTCAAGAGTAACAAGAATGATTTAGAAGTAGGAGCTCCTACTTTAATTATAAACCATAGTTCAAGCCCTCTAGGGTTGTATTTTCCTGTTGTACTTCATCTTAGGAACGTTGGCATAACCTAGTTGTAACAAGTACATTTCTATCTAATGTAATCTCTATCTTTTATTATCTCCACGATACTCACAACCTTCGTCTATTACATTTTCTATTCCATTCATCTTAATCCTAACCATTTCGCAACGATATACCGCTATCCTATTAGGGATTAGGCTGATTTCATTTTTGACTGATTAGTAGACTATTACCATTCTGTAAGATTCTCCCACACATCCTATAACCCATTCAACAAATTTTATTTCAAGCTATTTTACTACTCATTTATAAAACTGGTTCACATAATTTCACTTCAATCTATTTTACTACCATCTTAGGAAATTATTTCACAGAATTTTAAAACGAGCTATATTGCTACCACCTCATAAATTGATTTTCTGTAATTCTACCAACTCTTTACTACCATTATATGAACCGATTTTCTTGTTACTTTAAAAGAAAAGAAAGAAAAAAATGTTTAGGCTACCATTTTACAAAACAACACGTTGAATACCATCTAAAACTTTTGAGAACATAATACTACTTTGACTAAACCGAGCATCGCATCATTAGTCCTCAATTATACATAGCCTGACCACCTATGTCGAATTCAGGAAGGATTATGTCATGAAGGAAACAATCATCTTTTCAAATTCTTAAAACAATCTTCATTCAAAACATCAAAAAGAAAAGCTTTGTAGCCAAATAAATTGTTCATAAACATCCCTTTTGTTAAACACTCTATAGATACCTAAACCACTCGTCACTCACTCAACCGTTAAGTTGGAGTTTTACCAATGACCTTTCTAGGAAAGACTTTCCATACCATCTACGAGGATG